>SKCR01037787.1:0-199338 GCA_019454045.1 Zanthoxylum bungeanum
TTGGGACGTATCTCGAAAATGATGATGCAGTGGACCTATAGTGGATGAAATGAGGGTTTGATCAAAGACATTTTAAGGCTAGGTAATGGTTTGGTGTCTTCCTTCATTCACTACCTTTCGAGGAAAAGCTGTGGAGACACCTAAATAGTCACTACCCTTGGCCTGTTGTGACAAACTAATTTGGAGGACTTGTTGCTTATTCCTATCACCAAGCGATAAGAGCCTAAGAGGCTTGGGTATTTAAGAGAGTTCGCTCCACCCTCCCTCATCCCACGTAGGCCTGAATTTTCCTCTCGGATCTGTCGTCGACAGCTTTGACTACTTAAGTACCAAATCACCCTTTCTGATCTTGGTGGGACGTACTTTCTTATTGAACGCTCGGGCTAGTCTCTTCTGATATAACTGCATGTGCTGTAAAGACCTCATTCTATTCTCATCCAGCAGTGCTAACTGATCAAACCTCTGTGCGGCCCATTCTTGTTCCGGTAACTCTGTCTCTGCTAATACCCTCATAGACTGTATTTCCACTTCCACTGGCAGTACTACTTCCATTCCATAGACCAAAGAATAAGGAGTGGCCCCCGTTGCTATTCTTACTGATGTTCTGTACCCCCACAAAGCATACGGTAGTTTGTCGGCCCAATCCCTGCAGTTCTCTTTCATCTTGGCCAATATTGTCTATATAGTCTTGTTGGCTGCCTCAACTGCCCCATTGCCTGCGGAATATATGGTGATGACTTATGATGGGCTATCCCGTATTTTTGTAGCATTGCATTCGTCTCTCCTTGAAACTGAACTCTGTTGTTCGTCCCTACATGATGCGGCATACCGTATCGGCAAATGAGATTCCGAGCTATGAACTTTGCCATTCTACTGCCACTAATATGAAGTGATTCCCATTCGATGCGTTCGGTCGAATCTCTCCAATCATATCAATTCCCCATGCTGAGAAAGGTCACGGCTCTGACAACCCGTGCAATTATGTGTGTGGAAAATGATTCAAATTACCATGTGCTTGAAAATCATGACAATGTTTTACCATCTTCGCACAGTCTGTCTCCATGGTTGACCAGTAAAAGACTTGTCTCACTATCTTATGGAATAGATTCAACCCGTTCATATGTGGACCACATACCCCGCCGTGTACTTCTTCCATTACCTGCTGAGCCTCTTATTTTCTCAAACATTTCAACTGAATACCATTTGCTTGCCTTTTATACAGTTCCCCTTTCAAAATCACATACTGGGAAGCTAACTTCTGAATGGCTAACCTGTCTTTTCTGCCTGCTCCCTCCGGGAGTTCCCCGTGTTCTAGATACCTCTGAATCATAATACCAAGGTTTACCATCATTAATCTCCACCTCCAGGACTCTTTCTATCTCATAAACAGGTCTGTTTGCTGTCGTCAGTACCAACGGTCTCAATACTAACTTCTCTGGATTTTCCCAAGTTGCTACAAGTGTAGCTAATGCATCCGCCATCTCATTCTCTTCTCGCGGCAAGTGCTGAAACTTACAATCGGGGATAGCCTGTGCTAACTTTTTGAGGTGAAAAAGGTAAGGTTTCAACCGTTCTTCCTTAGATTCCCATTCTCCTTGTATATGTCGGATCACCAGCATCGAATCTCCGTAGACCTTCACGCTCTCAGCCTTCAAGGCTATCAGTGCAGTCAATTCAAAAGTACATGCTTCATACTCGGCCATGTTGTTTGTCACTCCGAACGTCAACCTCTTGGCCATAGGCAAGGTTTCTCCCTCGGGGGTCACTATCACAATCCAGATTTCGACTCCTTTATAATTTACTGCTCCGTCGAAATACATCTTCCACCCTTGAACTGTTATTGCTTGGATCTCTTCATCTGGGAATTCAAACTTATACTGATCCCCTTCAATAGGTTGTAATGCCAGAAACTCTGCCACTGCTCGCCTTTTGATTACTTTGGACGTAAGGTACTCAATGTCAAACTATGTCAGCAATACCAACCATCTACCCAACTTCCCCACCAGCAAAGGCACTGAATGCAGATATTTCAAAGGATTTTATTTTGCCACTACCTGGATCTTATAAAACTGGAAGTAATGCCGCAATTTTCTGGAAGCCCATACCACTGCTAGACATCTTCTCTACCTCTTGATAACGGGCTTCGTACGGAATCATCTTCTTACTGAGATAGTAGATTGCATGCTCTACCCCTGTCTCATCTGCCTGTACCATCATTGCCCCCAGTGCTTCTGATTCTATGGCCAAATACAATACTAAGGGCTTACCTAGTCTCGGAGGTTTCAAAACAGAAGGCTTCACCAAATACTCTCTGATTTTACTGAAGGTCACCTGACACTGCTCATTCCACTTCACTGGCTGGTCTTTTCTTAACAACTTGAAGATAGGCTCACATACTGATGTCAACTTGGCAATGAACCGACTGATATACTGGATTTTCCCAAGGAATACTCTGACTTCTTTTTCTGTCTTCGGTGTAGGCATCTCGGTGATTGCTTTGATCTTCTCAGAGTCTACCTCTATTCCACCCATCCCCACTGTATGTCCCAGAAATTTGCCAGATATCACTCCAAACACATACTTCTTAGGATTCAATCGCAGGTTGTACTTATCGACCCTCTGAAGGAACTTCTCTAATGCTTCTATATGCCTGATTCTTGTCTCTCATTTCACCATCATATCATCCATATACACTTCAATCTCTTTGTGCATCAAATCGTGGAATAATGTAGTGGCCATCCGCTGATAAGTAGCTCCTGTATTCTTGAGCCCAAATGGTATTACTTTGTAATAATAAGTACCCCACTCAGTGACAAATGAATACATAGCGGATAAAGCTGCACTATCAACCAGAACATCTATATGCAGTAGAGGAAAATCATCTTTCGGGCAAGCCTAGTTGAGATCTCTATAATCCACACACATTCTGACCTTCCCGTCTTTCTTTGGCACTGGCACAATATTTTCCAACCACTCAGGATACTTCGCTACTTCCAAGAACCCCACATCTATCTATTTCTTAACCTCTTCTCTGACCTTCTCGGCCTACTCAGGTCTCATCCGTCGAAGTTTCTGTTTCACTGACCTCATATTCGGATAAGTTGGTATTATATGCTGGGCAATGCTTCTGTCTACCCCAGGCATGTCCTCATAGGACCAAGCAAACACTTTGGCATATCTGACCGATACTTCTTCTAATTTATCCCACTCTTCAACGGTAACTTCACTTGCAATCAGAATTTCCTTAGGATTCTCAGGTGTACCAAGGTTAAATGCATTCGTTTTGGTGGAGCTGATATCAAATATACTCAAGTCATACAAGTTAGAGGAAATAGACTCGGGCAAATAAGCAAAATGATTGTCTTTATTGCGAATAAATGCAGGAGTACACTCAAACAAATCAGGAAGATAAATGTCTTCATCATCTGCAGACACTTCATCATCCGTAACCGGGTTCTTCTCAAACTTCTTATCCTCTTTGAGAGTCAGGCTCTCCAACTTCATCAGTTCTTCTTCCCAATTTTCTTCTTCCTTCTTCGTAATTTCTTCCATCACCGGCTTTTCACCCAGCATACCTTGAAAGATCTCAAATCCGGGCACCACAATCCCGTTAACTTCCACCGGTTCAGGCTCCCCTTGATACCTTGAAGCCTTTACAAAGCAATCCATCAATTTCAGTCCTTTCTTTTTAACCTTCGGCTTTTCCTCGTCAGATTTGTACCCCAAACCCCTTCGAGTAGTCTGTCCTCTAAAGTCTGGCAGTTTTGAACCCTCACCCGGCTCGAACTTCATTTTTCCCATGATCCTAGCCACCTTAGGATCCACCCATTCCTCAAAAGTTACTGACACTTGGAACCTCATGAAAGGTTGTATTTCCAAGCGGCCATAGCATTATCCACCTCAGCTCAGATGGTGACAATCTCTCCCCCATAAGGGAACTTAATCATCTGATGTAGAGTAGAGGGCACGCCCCCAAGCTTATGAAACCATGGCCTTCCCAATAACAAAACGAAAGTGGCCGGGATGTCCAGAACTGTGAATTCAACTTCATCTTTGATTGGGCCCACTTTGACCATTGCCGTAAAAGTGCCCTCAACTCCTAGTTTGCTATCATCATAAGCCTTGATAGTCATACTTGAGGGATCCAAATCCATTACCTTTATACCCAGCCTTGCCAAAATCTTCAACGGGCACACATTGATGGACGAGCCATATCCACCATCACACATGATGTCCTCTTACCCCTCACTTCAGCCCTGATAAATAGCTGCTTGTTGTGATTTCTTCCCTCTGCCGGGAGTTCTTCCTCAGAAAAAGTGATTGCTTACAAAGCCTCCTTTCGCACTGACCCTACAAACATTGCGAGGTTGGCATCCTCCGTCACTACTATCTTGCTTAAGGCCTTAACCATGGCCCGCCTGTGCTCCTGAGATGTACACAATAAATCCCAGATGCTCACTTGTGCTCGGGTTTTCCTCAACTGCTGCAGTACACCATCTCCCTCGGTATTTTCTGTATTCTCAGCCACTTCTCTACCCTCTGATAACACTTTTTTTACCTTTCTCAGTCGTATCATTGTAGAAGCGTGTCATACCCCTCACTACTTTTTCATCACTATTGGAGAAGTCTGCCCAAAAACTTTTCCCTTGTTCTGTTTCAACTTTACTGTTACTATCCCAAAACCCCAGGCAAACGGCTCGGTGGTCAAAGGATTTGAGGACAAGGCTTTCAGGTAGGCCAGAGTTTATCATATAGGTGGGTGGCGGGACAGAGTGGTAATTTGACAAAGGGTTCTAGTGTGTGTTGGGACGTTCTGTTTCAGGGTCGGGTATCTTTTTGGAGTCTATAAGGTCTTGGATTTTATGGCGGAGGCGGGTACAGTTATCGGTGTCATGGCCTTTCTGTTGGTGGAATTGGCAATATTGGCTTAGGTTAAGATGTGGTGGCAGAGGTTGTGGAAGTGGTTTGGTTTCTAGGGGTTTCAGAAGTCCTTATCTCTTCAATTTCTCCAACACCTTAGATAATGGTCTACCCAAGTTGGAGAATCGCCGATTTCGGATGGCGGTAATCTCAGTAGAAATGGGCTTGGTACCCGATGTTCCCCCAATGGGCCTCATATTCAGACTATAGAATTTTCTATTCTCAGCCTCTTCTTCCTCAATATCCATGACGGTTTCCTTCAGCTGTCGGAAGTCATTGATCATTGACGTCATTCTCGTCATCTTGCCATATATCGAGGGCTTGGTGCCCTTGATAATCATCTTGATTTGGTCCTTCTGTAAGGGCCGAGTCTGCATCTTTAGGAGCTGGCTTCTCCAGCGGTCTACATACTCCTTGAAGCTCTCCTCCGGCTTCTACTTAGTGTTATCCAAATCTCGGAGTGACAAATCAATCTCCAAGTTCGTAACATACTGTTTTAGGAATGCATCTGCCAATTCCCTCCAATCTTCTTTAACCTTCCTCTCGAGGCTATGATACCATACTACCGGCGCCCCTCAAGTGACATTCCAAACATTTTCTAAACATGATGCTTCGATAAACCCACTGAACTCATAACTGAAACATACTGCCGGAGATGGACCCTCGGATCCCTATTCCCGTTGAACTTAGCCATATCTGGCATCTTGAACTGAGCTGGCAATTGTTCTTCAAATGTTATTACCTCATAATCTAGTAAATCCTCATGTTTACCCCTCACCTTGCGGTTAACCGATTCTACCTGATCCCGAAGCTTCTATAATTCTGCCTGAGACCCAACCATTCTGCCTGCCGCATATTCAGTCATATCATCATCTAAAGTGGGGATGTCATCCCCCGACCCATTCGGAGGCTCCTCACGCCTCACATTCTCAGAATTTCCCCCAGCATGGGGCACAGCCATCTTTGCCATAGCAGTAGTCAAGGCTTGCAATTGTTCAGTAATCTTGGTGAGACTATTTTCCAACTGATCGATACGGGATACCTTATTATCTGATTCACTCATGTCTTTTCTTTTGGTGAGTCTTCCCTCTTCCCTAACCCAACGGGAATCTATGATGCCTTTTAAAATTCCCAGTCAGTATGTATACGTGTAATAAGTGTAATGCATGCAATGTATGGAATATATAAGCTCATAAAAATTTCACAATAGATGGCCCATTATCATTTTAAAGTATTCAATCACGCTATTGCGTGGTGCAAACTTGTCCCAATTGAAAAGGCCCAACAGGTTTACACTATGCAATAACATGGCTAAACGACTCCAAATGATGAAAGGCCCACACATAGGATGGCCCATCAGTTTTCAAAAGCTTTTGGCCCAATTGTCATAGGATAAAAACTCGTCCCAGTTTAAATGGCCCAACAAGTTCGCATTTTTGACAAGAAGTCCAACTGTATCCAAATGACAATGGCCCCAAACACAAGCATAGAACAAATAATTTCAAAGGTTCACATGTGGGTTTACCGGGAGTGCGGAAAAAGGCTCTCATTGACGAAGGATTGCCCACAACTAGGACTCTTCACTCAAGGGTTCAAGCGATCAAGTGAGCGCACCTTTTTTATACCTTAAAGTACGTGCCAACGAGTTAGGGTGTGACTAACTGTCAAATGGATTTCTCGTTGTAGATTTCCCAGAGGGAGGGCGGAGCGAACTCTCTTAAAAACCCAAGCATCTTAGTCTTTTATCGCTTGGTGACAGGAACAAAAAATGAGTCCTCCAAATTAGTCAATCACAGTGAGCTACAGGTAATGATTATCTAAGTGCCTTCACATCTTTTCCTTATAGAAAGGTAGTGAATGAAGGAAGACACAAAACTATTACCTATCTCAAAAGGTGTCTTTGATTAAACCCCTTTCAACCCACTACAGACACGATTAAATAAAACACAAATCATAAACATCACAAGACATGATTTCGGGGCCAATTCTCTATCCCCAGTGGAGTCGCCAGACTGTAGGGCACAGACGTTGGACGATGCTGTTCCGGGCTCGCGGCCCAGTTGGGAATTCGGAATAGCTTGTGGGGAACTAAACCAGAGAAATAACATAGAGTCGCCACCCGGTGTGAACCGGGAAAATGTGATTTAGGCCGCACTCACCCCTCGCAATGGAAGACCTCAAACCTTTGGGTTCTGAATGGTCCCTTACTTATGCCACTTGTGATGATATAACTTGTGCAATAAATTAACCAAATCTACTCAACATATATGCTCAAAAGGATCCTATTTCTAAGTTCACATGCATAAAAATGAAGCTCATATCTAATTTTGCATATATCCTATATCTAAGTTTGCATGCTTAAAAGTAAATCGGAATAACGATAAACATAAAACTTCATAAGCACATTATATCCATGGCTACGGGAATGTAAGCAAACAATAATCATACAAGCATACATAAAAGTGAATCGGAATAACGGCGAGCATATAATTTCATAAGTACGTAATATTCATGAATACAGAAACACAAATAAACCATAGCGATACTAGCATGCGATATCAAGAAAATCAAATAACGGTAAACATATAATTTCACATTGATAGACACAGAAGCACAAATAAATAACATTTATACAAGCATGCATATTAAGGAAAGACAATTAAGCGCATAATGAAAATAAATAACTAAAGAAGCAATTATGAATACAGAATAAACGTACAATGATGTGATACAGAAAATAATATCTAAGATTGACACAAACACATATGTGAGTATTTTTCCAAGTGATACATGGAATTGTATCCCAAATGCAGACCGTATTACCGTCCATTCGGAATCGGCTACGAAATTTATATCTGGGTTTCCATCAGATATACCACGAGAAATAATGCCCAAATGCTATCATAATATGGATACAAAAGCGTAATAGATCAAACCAAGACAAAGGTAGATGATACAATCAATGGAATGAGGGTTCGGTAAATATCGTGGTAAATGTAGCCTTTTAGGCTTTTCTCCCCCCGAATGGAGAACCTTTAGTCCAACATAATAAGCCCATGCGCTTTTCATTACAATGTGTACAAAAATAAAGGTAAATATATGGAACTTCATAATGCATGTGTAAGTGAAGCAATGATACACAAAGGGTAAATGACATAATAAGAGGCGCGGCAAAACATCGTGGTAAAGGTAGCCTTTAGGCATTTCCCTCGAATAGAGGACCTTTAGTCCACCCTAGTTAGCCCATGCGCATTAGAATGCAATGCGTGCGTAAATAAAGTAATGATATGCAAAAGGGTAAATGACATAACGAAAGGCGCGACAAAGTATCATCGTAAAGGTAGTCTTTTAGACTTTTCTTTTCTCAAATACAGAACCTTTAGACTAACATACTAAGCCCATGTGCAATGCAATATGATGCATGATTATGCAAGGAGATGTCATACAAAAGGCAAACAACGTAATAAAAGAGCGCGGCGAAGTATCGCGGTAAAGGTAGGCTTTTAGGCTTTTCTTCCCCCAAATAGAGAACCTTTAATCCAACTTACTAAGCCCATGCGCATAATAACATAATGCGTGTAAAAGTAAAGACAACAATATCAGACTTCGTATACTCGATTGAACACATCTTACATTCAATCAAATATACATTATCCGGCGCGGCAAAGCATCGTGGCAAAGGTAGGCTTTTTGGCTTTTAATCCATCGACATAGAGGACCTTTAATCTAACTTACTAAGCCCATGCGCATAATAACATAATGCATATAAAAGTAAAGATAACAATATCGGACTTCGTATTCCCGATTGAACACATCTTATATTCAATCAAATACACATCATCTGGCGCGGCAAAGCATCGTGGCAAGGTAGCCCTTAGGCTTTTAATCCCTCGACATGGAGGACATTTAATCCAACTTGCTAAGCCCATGCGCTTTATCACATCATTACATAAATAAATAACATGCAGAAATTAAATAGAGGATAATAAACGAATCAAGATATCATAAAATAAAATATGCGCCATTTACTCAAGTGATAAGTGGAGTTGTCTCCCAAGTACAGACCACACAACCGTCCATTCGGATTCGGCTACGAAATTTACGTCTGGGTTTCTATCCTATATACCACAAGAGACGACATATTTTCCCATCCATTCAAAGCCACAACACACATCATTCCATAATACTCATGCAAATAAAACTTAATAAGTAATAAAAATACGAATGAAAATAAATGTGAAAAGTACCCTCAGGTCTAACCTTTTATATCGACTTTCGGACTCGCGTTACACGGTGATCGGAAGGGTTAAAGCTCCGTAATTTTTCTGGTTCACTAGTTCACGTCTTTTCTCGCTATTTCACTGTTCGGGCTACTGTTTTGACTCCGTTTTACTGCTGTTTTGCTGCTGTTTTACTGCTATTTTTTAGTGACTGTTTTTGCTATATTATGGGCTGTTTTTGCATTTTTTTAAGTTTTAAAGTGTAGTTTTTTGTTTACTGTTTTGGGGATTTAAAGTGCAGTTTTTTGTTCACTGTTTTGGGGTATTTGGGCTGCTGGTTTGGGGTACTTTGCCTGTTGATTTTCGGTGATTGTGGGGTGTAAAATAGTGCAGTTTTTCGGTGATTGCGGGACAGTTTTGAGAGCAATTTTTCGGTGGTTATTGAGGTAGTTTTCAGAGTTTTTTTCGATGGATGTAAGGGCTGTGAATGGCTACTGTATTCGGTGATTTAACCTTGCTGTTTGAGGGCTGTGTATTCGTTGATTAAGCTTGTTGTTTGAGGGCTGTGTATTCGGTGGTTTGTGCGGTAATGGGGACTGTTTTTGGCTTGATGTTCTCGGTAATTGAGAGTGAGGGAGGAGAAGAGAATTCGCTGTTGGATCTTACTTACGGTTAGGCGTGAGTGCTAGAGCTTTTTTCTTTTGTGTATGCGTGAATTGGAGATGGGGAGTGTTGGAATTGCTTTGTTTTTATAAACAAGGGTTAGGGTTTCTCTTTGTTTGAAAATAAAGGAATTAATTAGTGTCTCACAAGGAAAGTCTAATATGTGATTTGTTTTATTTTAGGTAGGTGATTTGTGCTAACTTGGTATGATTTTATTTGATTTATTTTTAATTAGGCATGAGATTTGTTTTATTAAGAATATCATACAAATGATTTATGTTAATTAGGTAGGCAATTATTTAGATTTTATTTAATTTGTTTTGATTTTCCCATGTGTTAAATATGTATGTAAATTATTTGGATGTGCTTTAAGTGGGCTTGGGCGTGTCGGCTAGGCTTGGGCGTATGGCTTGGCTTTGGTGGTGGGCTTGGTGTGTGTAGGCTAGGTGTGTGGGCTTGCGGGGGTTTTAGGTCAAGGCCAAGGGGTTTGCGAGATATTGGTCCTAGGTGCTTTAAAATGGAGGTCTAACAAGTGAGCCCGAAGCTAAACAAGCGAATAAAATCTAACAAAATTTTGATTCCCTTCCGAAGTCCGTTTCCCACGACTTCCTTAACTTAGAAGGTAGTGTCTCCAAATGAGACTCATCATAGGGACTCGTATGTAAAAATTCATGCCTACAACCACGATTCTCAATATACCCAGAAGAGGCGTACACAGAACCGGTTAAAGCCCTGGACGACCAAAACCAAAGTATATTGATTGTCACAAGTATTAGCGGTGCAAGTCTCAGGTTAAGACCAAATACACCTACCCTGAAGCAGACTCCCTTAGACATATAGACATACTACCAATGGGATTCCACGGGGTCTATCCAGAGCGAAGCTGTTTTCCGTACCATCGGTAAACACAACCTACTATCGCACTTGCATAAGTATCTAATACTTAAATATATGAGAACTATGTCGTTATGCCCTCACAAAGCGCAAGTGCAATACTAGTCTATTCCGCATTACCGATGTCCAGTCTCGATAAAACTGTGACTAGGGGTGTTTAATGATTAAACCTTCGTGGATTGATACTGTCGCATATCATCTCAATCCGGAACTAATCATGGTAAAACCCTCCAGCTGTTCCATATAGATTTTTTCGTCAAGAAATCCACTTAGAAAAGTCATTTTAACATCCATCTGCCAAAGCTTGTAATCATGGTAAGCGGCAATAGACAATAAAATCCTAATAGACTTTTGTATCGCTAGTGGCGAAAAAGTTTCATCGTAGTTGACACTAGGTCGCTGTGTGTAACCTTTAGCTACTAGTGGTCCTTAAAGGTTTCAACCTTTCTGTTAAACCCGCTCTTCCTTTTGCAAACCTATTTACAACCGATAGGAATACTTTTTCCAAGAAGATGAACCAAGTCCCAAACTTGATTGAGATGCATAGAGTCTAACTCTGATTTCATGGTCTCTTGCCACTTAATGGAATCAATGTGAAACATCGCTTCTCTATTGGTAAAAGGGTTAGTCTCTTCAACTAAGAGAACATTAAGACTCATTTCTTGTATCAAATACAAGCGTTCAGGAGGTCCAGATACCCTTTCGGACCTACGGAGTGTGGGTAATGAAGGTTCTTTATCTTCTTGAACTTCAAGTTCCTCTGTTGCTTTGTTGGTCTCAGGTTGTACTTAATCAAGTTCAACATGTCTATGATTACCTCTTTCAGTCAGAAATTCTACCTCTAGAAATTTTTTGAAATGAACTATGAACACATTTCGATGCTCGGTATCATAGAAAAAAAATATCCTTTCGTATTTGAATGATATCCAACAAACCTAAACTTTTTCCCTCGAGGCAAAAGCTTATTTAGCTAAGCCACCCTGACATATACAGGACATCCCCAAACCTTAATATAAATAAGATTCGGTTTTCTACCAGTCTATATCTCATACGGAATTGTAGAAACAACTTTAGAAGGAATCTTATTCAAAAGATATTCGGTACTTAAAAAAGGATAACCCCATAAGTAATACGGTAAATTTGTAAAACTCAACATAGATCAGACCATATCCAATAATTTCTGATTTCTCCTCTCAGACACTCAATTATGTTGTGGAGTACCAGGAGGAGAATATTAAGCGAGAATCTCATTCTCCTTTAAATAATCAGTGAACTCTCTACTCATATATTCACCATCTCGATCCGATCGAAGGCATTTAATATATTAATTATTATTTTCTACTTCATTTCGGAATTCTTTGAACTTTTCAAAGGTTTTCATTTTATATTTCATCAGATAAATATAATCGTACCGTGACACATCGCACGAAAAATCACTGTGTGTAGCTGACTCATAGGACCACATAAATCAAAATGTACGAGCTCTAATAGGTTAGTGGCACGGTGTCCAACACCCAAAAATGTGGCTTTGGTCATTTTACCCCGAATGCAAGATTCACAAGTTGGCTAAGGTTCAATGGTGAGATCATGTATCAAACCATTCCTAACCAATTAGGTTAGGCATTTCACGCCTATATAACCTAACTTCATGTGACATAGTTCAATATTATTTATATCATATTGTTTACGTTTATTAATTCCAACATTAAAGATATCTTGTGAGGTATGTAATGATCATGCTCATTTGGACACTCACAGGACATCATGAGGATCAGCCACACCAAATGGACAAGCAGAGGTTTGACCTAAATAGGTCGGTGACGTGACTGCAATCAAAGTGTGGATGATATCTCATATATACATAGTTATATCTCAAGTCAAAGAATTACTGTGCTACTCAACCCGAGATGATTCTTATTGACATTGGTGTAGCATCTATTAAGAATCTTTGGTGAGTCGTTCAGTGTTTATCCGATATAAACACCTACATATCTATACGAGTCTCCAAGACTCATGGTTCATTGAGAATCTATCATTGGAATCCAAGATTCCAATATACGACATGTACCGGTCTCAACGGATTTACTTACTTACCAAGTAATGTAAACCTTGACCAGGAACTATTAAAAAATGATATTGTTATGATACAACTTAATTTCAGTTGCAACGCTTTTGCAACTGTATCATAACTAATCATTCTAAGGTCAATTACGTCTTTACCATATATAAAGAGATGTTATATAATAGAAACTGTTTATTTTATTTATAATAAAATATTTACATATGTATTTACAGGGAAATACATAAGAAAATTGGCGCTTCGAGAGCCAACACTAACAGTACATACATGCACACATAACACATAACACAACTCATAGCATGATTTCTCATAAGCAATCACGTACATGACACACACTCCTAGTCACCATTCCAAATATTCATATGTATACATATATCTTCAGCATATAAACATACACCTTTCTTCGAATTTGGGTACGATACCATATATTAATCCTCATGCCTTTTACTTATTTATCAAACATATATGCTTTCTAAAGTTCTTATCAGGAAATTTTTATGGCATAGAAACTTACTAGTTAAGACATATTTATTCATAAAACGCATCTTTCCCCAATGTACCTTAGCTATTTAGGAAAAGCTTAGCTTATATCAATTTTTCGTCTCTCTTAATCTCTCAAATACCACACAGATAAATCGTATGTATCAGTTAGCAACAAACTTATCGAAACACCATACACAAATACATACTTATACAAATTCAGAACTCATAATTTTTTCCCACTTACTGATCTTATATACTTAAGTCATACCTTATCTTATCATTTCATACATATACGAATACGTATTCATATACTTATATATATATATATATATATATATATATATATATATATATATATATATATATATATATATATATATTCACATTCACTAATGCATACCATTATAGGTTTATACATGGACATACTGTTGGACAAAATGACACATAGCGTCACTATTTGCACAGATCATTGTGTTGTTGTAGCAAATTAACTATGTGACAAGGAAATTGCACTCTCATCATTTGTGATTAGATCACCATAGATGTATAAATGAAGAGAGGTCCCTATGATTAGTTCCTGGATTGAGAATGATATGAGACAGTATCAATCCCCGAAGGATTAATCATTAAATATCCCTAGCCGGAGTTTTATCAAGACTGGACATCGATAATGCGGAATAGGCTAGTATTGCACTTGTGTGCATTGTGAGGGCACAACGGCATAGTTCTTATATATATAAGTATCGGATACTTATGCAAGTGCGATAGGAGGTCGTGTTTCACCGATGGTACGGGAAACAGCTTCGCTCTGGATAGACCCCTCGGAATCTCATTGGTATTATGACTATGTGTCTATGGGAGGCCGAAATCAAGGTAGGTGTGTATAGTCTTAACCTGAGACTTACATCGCTAATACTTGCGATAATCGGTAGACTTTGGTCTTGGTGGTACAGGGCTTTAACCGGTTCTGCGTACACCACTTCTGGGTTTATCAGAGAGTCGTAGTGTATTGGGTGTGATGTCAAGACGGAAGTATCACTTCAGTCATAGTGGAGATGATGTCACGCAGGATACGGTACTAGTGCTCTTGAGTGTTGCGCAACCAATCGGGATATTGTGACCAGGTCATGAATATCCGATTATAGAGACTATGTTACCAGACATCCGATATGTGTTTCGGACGGGGCAGACACTTATCCAGCCTCAGCCCTAGCACGTGACTATCCGATACTGGGCCGATACGCACAATACTACGGTATACTACGCTTGATATAGATCCTTATTCCTGTAAGGATGTTTCTGGAGAATTGGATAGACATAGTGCTTTGCTAGAAGCCAACCTTATCTTGTAAATCGGTATAAACGTAGTACGAGGTACTTACGTGTTCGGATAGTCCGACGACCGATTTGACTGCCAAAATATCCGGGGATCTCATGGGTCGCTTCCCAAAGATTCACCGATGACGTATGACTCGCACTTATATTAATCTGGGATTAATTAGATGAGAGAGAAAATTAATCTGGGATTAATTGCGGAGATATTTTATCTAGGATAAAATAATGATTAAAGAGAGAGAAACATTAATTTGGAATTAATCGAGGAATTAATATATTTGATATATTAATCGAAATTAGATTTCGACGCGGAATTAAAATTAGATTTTAATTCGGGCGAACGAATTAATTTAGAATTAATTCGTTAGCGACGTGAATAGTGATTTTGCTTGGCGTAATCGTTTAATTACGACGCAATGGAAAATTCATTAATTTGGAATTAACGAACCCGAGCCCGAGATTATTTGCGAGCGTATTCGTATTTAGAATTCGAGTGCGGCATGTCAAATCAAGCGTCAAATCGCTAGTCGCATCCAGCGTCACATCGAGCGTCAAATCATGTCACTTTGAGTGATGTGACAATTGATTGGATTGATTGAATGATGTAAGTGATGTGATGTGACTTGATGATTGAAAGGTGATGTGTGTTGTTGACATTTAAAGCCAAATGGCTTTGAAATGAATTTCAAATGAAATTCTTATGCATTTGATGCATAAAACAAACAAAAAACCGTAAAAGCAAAGTAGACTTACTTTGCCGCCTCTCTCTCCTCTTCTTCCTTCTCTCCATTACACGCCATTTTCTCTTTCTCAAAGGCAGTGAACTGCCGAATTTTACAAAAGAAAATGAGGGAAGCAAGTGTGTTTTGTGGCAAAACAAGAGTGCTAGCACACTCCGAGTTCAATGCGAAGGTGATAGGGAAGTTAACCCATGAGCCGGGAAGCCATTCGGTGAAGCTTGGAGCTTCAAAACTTGAAGAGAAGGGGCGCCAAACACTGTTCACAGCAGCCCACTGCATTGCAAAAGTGTGCAGATTTTTTATTTTTGTTGCCCAAATCGTCGCTCAACCGCTCGATGTAAGTATTCCGCACTTCCGTCGTTGTATTCACTTGATATTCATGCTTGAGTTTTGATCTTGGGACCTTGAAAAACTCCTTCAATGGTATCATGAGCTTAGGTTAAAAGCATGAAAAAGTTAGGGCTAAAATTTGGGCAAACTTGATTTTGAGCATGATAAATTAAATTGGATGGATTTGTATGCTTAATTGGTTTGAATTGAAGATTGATTAGGTCAATTTGAAGAAAATATGATTGGATCATCTTTCCCCCAAATTCCATCCTTGGCCGAAAATAATATGTATTTTAATGTCTTGGGATTTTTGATTTTTGACAATTGGAAGTGTTGGAAATCATTCGGGATGATGATTTAACGTCGATTGCGGAATCAATTGGATTGAATTCGATTTGGACGAAAAATCCCCAAATTTCCAGGTATGTCATGAAACTTGAAAAATTGATTTGAGCATGCAATTATGAAATTGGATGATTAAGTATGCTTAATACATGTTTATTTGATGATTGGTTGGATCAATTTGATTAAATATTGTTTGGAACAAATTTCCCCAATTTTGAAAGTATGTCATGAAACTTGAAATTGGGTAAAATGAAATTGAGCATGCAATTATGAAATTGGATGATTAAGTATGCTTAATACATATTTAATTGATGATTGTTGGATCAATTTGATTAAATATTGTTTGGAACAAATTTCCCCAATTTTGATGTGTTGGCCGAATAGGAATATGCCCTAAATCTTGGTAATTTTGTTTCGTTGATCATTGGATGACTTGAAACGATTGAGGGTATGTTGATTTAATGTCAAATTGGTTTTAATTGGATTGAAACAAATCGGACATGTAATTAACCTTATTGCCAAGAATAAAGTAAAGCATGTAATGAGTTTGATTTTAATCTTACGTGTTGGACATGTGATGATGAAATTGAGCATGATTAATTAGCCTAATTTGTGTTTTGGAAATAATAGTTTAGGTGATTAATCATGATATACACTTTAGGTAATTAAATTGCGAGATTGGATTTATGTAATTTAATTAATAGGGCTAATTTTGGAAATTGAGCTTGAATTGTTGTAAATGGGCTTATTGGGCTTTGTTGTACAAAGTTTGGTTTAGGCAAGTTGGTTGGATCCAATTAGGCCCAAAACCGCTGCCATAAAGCCCAAATGCGACTTATGGACCTTTAAAGTTTGATTGGGCCTAATGGGCCAAGATTGATTTCTAGGCTTATGGGGTAACTCCCGGATTGGATTTTGGTTATTCGGTTTGACACGAATTGACCAAAAGTCCACGCCTTAAGAAATTAATTAAAAGCCCATTAGACTTTAATTAAATTAATATTGGATTTTCATCGGGCTTTGAGACCCGAAACGATTAAATTTGGAATTTAAGTCGTGAGGTTCGTAAATAAAGTGTAAGATTTAATTTGGAATTAAATAATTGGATTAGTATTAAATACATGTTAAATTAGATTTAATTATGTAGTTTAATTTAATTCGAGAATTCGTACTTTAAGTACTTATTCGTAAAAATGAGTTTGACTCGAACAAAATCAAATCGTTGTTTGAACATTGGATGATCACTAATTATCAGATTAATTAATTGGATTAGATTGATTGATAACATGCTTGAGTGAATACATGGTTGCGATGCGTGAATAATGTATATCGGATGGATATTAGTCGGGTGGGATAATTTTGGAAATTGTAATAAATTTGAATTATTAATTGGACCTGCGTGTCCAGCCTTATCACCTATATACTCTTTGTATTCTCTTCTCACCTATTCCCCTCAATGTAAATGTGGTTTCTTTAGAAGTGTAGTGTAACGGGTAGAAGTAAATACATGTGCTAGCTTTGGATAGAGAAAATGAGAGATTTGATCTAGGATCAATGTAAAGTATCCATCAGCATATCATTATTATTTTATTTCATATGCGCTTTATTATGTGTTTAGAATGCATGTTTAAGGGTGTATGATGATGAGACCTTAACAAAGATAAAAAATTGGTTGCCAATTTGCACGCGAAAAGCCCTCATCAAATATCATGCGTCTTTTCCTTCCATTGAGTGATTCTTACTCAAGATCCTAGATTGGCATGGTTTATTGGCCAAAGTCAAGCCCTTGTCCGTCGAAGATGTGTTTGAATCACGAGAGTTTGTTCCATATCGGTGTTTTGTCCAAGTTGTGGTTTGTTGGCCAAAGTCAAGACCACTTCTTGTCCATCGACATTGATTAAGAAGCTTTCCATGGTCAATGGGTCGCGCTTAACTGGGATCACTAGGTTTGTTGTGCCAAAGCCAAGGCTTAGTTGATTCAGAGGAAAAAGGTTAGGTAATACATTGGATGTATTGGCATATATAAGATATATGTTTAGGATTTGGATATCCGCCTACTGGATCTAGGAATTGGATGGGATCCAATTGATCTTCGAGATCTACCTAGTTAATTATCATACAATTTGTTGGCCAAAGTCAAGATTGTGTGATATTTAACGGGATCCTAGCCCACTAGGAAACACGGTTTCCCGAGTACTCGACAGAGGGTTAGAGGCTCGACGAAAAATAGTGGGAGGTAAGAATTGAATTTGCAATACTCGTTCAATTACTCGCCATACGCGCTCATTCAAATTATTTCATCGTTAGATTAAACGTTAGTTGGACTAATATTTAAATTATTGTTTTAATAAACAGTTGGACTGTATTATAGTTGATTATATATAATTGGATTATATTAATCAATATATTTGAATTAATTAATTTCAGTTTACAGTTGATTTTATAATTGGATTATAGTAATCAATGTAATTGAGGTTAATTAATTTGGATTATATTTGATTATATAGTTGGACTATTATAATCATTATAATAAATAGTACCACTAATCGTTGATTAAATAGTTGGACTATTGTAATCAAGATAAAATTGAAAAGTTGGATATTTAAAATATAATCTTGGATTAAAATATTTTAAATGATTTAATTTTCAAATTAAGAATAATTTCAAGATGGTCTTGGAAATTAATAAGTTATTTTATTTGATAAAATAATGAATTATGCCTAAAGCCCAGAGTTAAGCGAATAAGTGGAATATGAAATTTGGAATATTCATATAATGATAACTTTAGCGCTTAATCCATTAAGCTTGTCGTAGTAGACTCCCTAATTTCTGAATCAGAATTAAGGATTAGGTCTTCTAGGAAGATAATAGGACAAATCCAAAGAAGGAATTGAAGACGAGCAAGGCTCTTACTTCAAATATGTTTGTCATAATTATGTTCACAACTAGTATTGAAATTGGATTTTAAATACTTAGTGTGATACATAAATATGTACTGTTGTGCAGAATCTGTTTTGAACAGGATACTGACTTCAGACGAGATTTCTCTGCGAATTGAAAACGGGACGATAGTCGCTGTTTTAACCGTAGATACCTAACTTTAGGAATTACCCTGGATATGTACTTAAATTAGGGAACTGTTAAAATGTAACTAGTTTGACTAGAAACATTATCTTTATATCAGTGTATAACCCGCTGCGGGTGTACCTTTATATTCTAGAACACTGAAGTGTTTTATTATATAAAGATGATACTGAGATAAACACATTAGATGTAAATAACAGCATTTGTATTTAGAATATAAATAAATCTCACATATATAACATGACACCTTAATAGCTCAAACTGATTTGATCAATTAAGAGACTTATTTGTGGCATTGTAGTCTGGGACACAATTAAACAAGACTCGTATATCCACACTTTTGAAGAGTGGGTACTAGGACTGATTTGACTATTCAAATAAGGTCTACGAATCTAGTTTATTTGATAAGTACCTAAAACACTATTTACTTGGTAATAGTGTAAGGCCACCGATCTGTTAGCCCTATTCATGGTGAAGTAAGTGGGCCCATATCTAGCTAGGCTAGATGTGAACATGAATATTTCGTGACCTTAACGGATGTGGCATCACGTTATGGTTTGTGTTTCTTTTGAAGAACACAAATCGGAAACTTTAAAGTTTCGACGCGAAGTAAACAAACAGATTAGCTAAATTATTAAACCGTCACGGTAAGACTTGAAAATACTTAAGCAGTAATTTTCTCGTATACTTGAAAGAGTATAGTATTCTTTCAATGAGGACTCCTCCCGGAACACGTCATTTTGACAGTGTTTCCGAACAGGATTAACCGAATTTTGTTAGACATAATAAGGTTAATCACGAGTCGCTTTGAGCTACCATTTCCTTCAACGGATAAGCTTTAATCAGTGCAAGAACTTATTTTGAATAAGGTTCCATAATAATCTGTTTGACAGATATCATATTAGATATGAACGGTAAAGAAACCGGGTTTCTTATTCCTGACTATTTGGGTATGCTTGGCATATGTTTGGATGATACCAAGCTAAAACCCAAATATGATAAGTGCCAATTGTAGGTCATCCTAGGGATACCATAAGTATTGTACTTAACACCTCACAAGAGAACAATTAGATTGTTGCTCACCATGCGGTTTTCCTAAGAGGAATACCGATATGCAATGGTAAGTGGGAGGATAATATAACTCGATGAAAATCGGAGTAATATTGTTCAAGGCATTGAATGTTAATGGAACAAATATAGTTGATCAAGGATGAAACTATACCATTAATCTTCGAATACACGAGAACAAAGGAAGTGATACGAGGTATCGACTCCCTATTATGACAAAGTGTCATAGGTCCGAAATGGATTCCATGTATATCAACCAGTTTGGATACTAGTTGATGTACCACATGACATTGTGCCTACTAGTACTATATTCTTCAAGGAAGACGTACATGGATGGCAACATACCAACGTAAAAAGCTAGGCTTTTAACGGAAAGGTATCGTTATCGACATTGTGTTGATTACGATTCAACCTTTTACCTATTGCCACTGTAGATCCATTTGGATAATGCTTGCTAACGCGAGCATAAGTTCTTGGAATTATCATTTTGATATAATCATAATGGTGTATGATTTAATTCAAAATGAAAATGATTCTTGTGTAAATAAGAGGGTTAGTGGGAGCGCACTGACAGTGACTGTCCTATAAAATAATGATAATACGTCATTTCTTGGAAATGATATTCCCATAAAATAAATGTCGGCGAAAGCTTGGCTTTCGAAATACTCTCCGTGGAACTGTACATTGAAAAATGTACAAGACCTGGTGATCATACGCTTTGAGCATATGGATTCACAAACAGGCTAATCCGAGTGATAGTAACTGGATTGATGTTAGGAACATCCGTTAGTATCTTAGAGAACTAAGGATGCTGTCTTAGTCTATGGAGAAGGAGAACTTGAAGTGACTGGGATCACTGTAGCAAGTTTCCTATAACCGATAAAGACGACTAAAAGTCGCAAACGGTACTATACAGTTTGAATAACGGTGCAGTGAGCTAGAAATCTTCCAAGCAAGATACTGTTACCGAATAAACAATAAATGCGGGTTAATTGCAGCAGCTGAGGCAGCAATAGAAGTCATTTGGGTCGATACATATCTAATTAGATTAGATATATTCTGTTAGCAGCTGAGCTAGGCATCAGCACAGGCTAAAGAATTAATGGTCTCATCAACGACCCAGATACATACTTACATATTCATCTGATTCGTTTGGATCATACATCGTGGCGATGGATGATCGAATAAATCGCATCAAGATGATAATCATGCAAATCCGCTGACGAAAGCTTTTCTCAGCAGTTTGAGCCAACCGTGCATAGTTCGGGTGTGGGACACTTGAGTGACTGGCTATGTGCCAAGTGGGAGATTGTTGGACAAAATGACCCATAGCGTCACTATTTGCACAGATCATTGTGTTGTTGTAGCAAATTAACTATGTGACAAGGAAATTGCACTCTCATCATTTGTGATTAGATCACCATAGATGTATAAATGAAGAAAGGTCCCTATGATTAGTTCCTGGATTGAGAACGATATGAGACAGTATCAATCCCGGAAGGATTAATCATTAAATATCCCTAGCCGGAGTATTATCGAGACTGGACATCGATAATGCGGAATAGGCTAGTATTGCACTTGTGCGCGTTATGAGGGCACAACGGCATAGTTCTCATATATATAAGTATCGGATACTTATGCAAGTGCGATAGGAGGTCGTGTTTCACCGATGGTACGGGAAACAGCTTCACTCTGGATAGACCTCTCGGAATCCCATTGGTATTATGACTATGTGTCTATGGGAGGTGGAAATCAAGGTAGGTGTGTATAGTCTTAACCTGAGACTTACATCGCTAATACTTGCGATAATCGGTAGACTTTGGTCTTGGTGGTACAGGGCTTTAACCGGTTCTGCGTACACCACTTCTGAGTTTATCAGAGAGTCGTAGTGTATTAGGTGTGATGTCAAGACGGAAGTATCACTTTAGTCATAGTGGAGATGATGTCACGCAGGATACGGTACTAGTCCTCTTGAGTGTTGCGCAACCAATCGGGATATTGTGACCAGGTCATGAATATCCGATTATAGAGACTATGTTACCAGACATCCGATATGTGTTTCGGATGGGGCAGACACTTATCCAGCCCCAGCCCTAGCACGTGACTATCCGATACTGGGCCGATACGCACAATACTATGGTATACTACGCTTGATATAGATCCTTATTCCTGTAAGGATGTTTCCGGAGAATTGGATAGACATGGTGCTTTGCTAGAAGCCAACCTTGTCTTGTAAATCGGTATAAACGTAGTACGAGGTACTTAAGTGTTCGGATAGTCCGACGACCGATTTGACTGCCAACATATCCGGGGATCTCATGGGTCGCTTCCTAAAGATTCACCGATGACGTATGACTCACACTTATATTAATCTGGATATTAATGATGATAGAAAATTAATCTGGGATTAATTGCGGAGATATTTTATCTAGGATAAAATAACGATTAAAGAGAGAGAAACATTAATTTGGAATTAATCGAGGAATTATATATTTGATATATTAATCGAAATTAGATTTCGACGCAGAATTAAAATTAGATTTTAATTCGGGAGAACGAATTAATTTAGAATTAATTCGTTGACGTGAATAGTGATTTCGCTTGGCGTAATCGTTTAATTACGACGCCACAGAAATTCATTAATTTGGAATTAACGAACCCGAGCCCGAGATTATTTGCGAGCGTATTCGTATTTAGAATTCGAGTGCGGCATGTCAAATCAAGCGTCAAATCGCTAGTCGCATCTAGCGTCACATCGAGCGTCAAATCATGTCACTTTGAGTGATGTGACAATTGATTGGATTGATTGAATGATGTAAGTGATGTGATGTGACTTGATGATTGAAAGGTGATGTGTGTTTGTTGACATTTAAGCCAAATGGCTTTGAAATGAATTTCAAATGAAATTCTATGCATTTGATGCATAAACAAACAAAAAACCGTAAAACAGCAAGTAGACTTACTTTGCCGCCTCTCTCTCCTCTTCTTCCTTCTCTCCATTACACGCCATTTTCTCTTTCTCAAAGGCAGTGAACTGCCGAATTTTACAAAAGAAAATGAGGAAGCAAGTGTGTTTTGTGGCAAAACAAGAGTGCTAGCACACTCCGAGTTTCAATGCGAAGGTGATAGGGAAGTTAACCCATGAGCCGGGAAGCCATTCGGTGAAGCTTGGAGCTTCAAAACTTGAAGAGAAGGGGCCAAACACTGTTCACAGCAGCCCACTGCATTGCAAAAGTGTGCAGATTTTTTATTTTGTTGCCCAAATCGTCGCTCAACCGCTCGATGTAAGTATTCCGCACTTCCGTCGTTGTATTCACTTGATATTCATGCTTGAGTTTTGATCTTGGGACCTTGAAAAACTCCTTCACATACATCATTAGACATCCATATCACCAACATTTCACTTCATACCGTAGCATTACAAGAATTCAGACATGTGGTAATCGGTAAGCTTAACTATACATGATCTCGAATTTGTCGCAAGAGTATCTCTCAATTATCATTGTCGTATCCTAAACACTTCAATTATATATATATATATATACACACACACACACATACACATATATTGTCTTATATCCCTCTCACACATACTGTTTTAAAAATAAGGTTTCTATTTTAAAGTATCTAATATTTTAATTTACTAGTATGAGTAAATTTATGGCGACTAAAACACAACTCTTAAATACACTAGTGCACTATTAGTGACCTTATCGATTTTAACTCTTAAAATTTAACTCACTAATATCCAATAATCTATACTAATTATTTTACTCAATTAATTAATTTAATTAAGCTAGTTTTAGTGACCTAATTTATTTTAACTCTTAAAATATTAATTTACTAATAAGTTTAAAATTAAAATTCTAAAGTGGACAAAATTTTAGTTAAATCATTTAATTAATCTAGAAGCGTTATTCCAATAATACGTGAAGTTGTATCCCAAGTGTAGACCATATTACTGTTCATTCGGAATCGGTTATGGAATTTACTTTCGGGTTTCCATCCTGTATACCAATGGAATTCATGATGCACTTATTAAGCCCATTATTTTAGAATTTCAAATTTTAAAAACCATAAAATCAATTAATCTAATTCATCATTCTTCATGCATTCTATACTCCAATGAACTATTTTAAATTATATAAAATCATATTTTATGTCAAGAATATTCATACATCCAAAACATGTGATGGCATGTGAAAATGTAAGCGTACACACCCTAAGCTATATGACATGTTATTATTCAAACATTTCGAATTAAACATACATACAACATAAAAAAAAAAATTTACATTGACCTGGCTCTTATTTTTCCTATACTAATCTTATTAGTACATAAGCTTCCCAAGGCATCCATTGGTCTTCAAATCTTACTTCATGGTGCTTTTTTAGATAAAGTAAGTATATTAACCAAAAATATACAAAAGAAAAGGGCCATAACCCAGACAAATAGAGAGGACAGACCCTCCTATCAAAAGAGCCAAAGGCTACAAATAATACAATACCATCAGAAGATGTCATCGGACAGGTGACAAGAGAGGTGAAGTCATTTATTATCATAAGATGGTTTCACCCTCCGTAATAAATTAGCACGAGTTCATACAGAAAACATAATGCCACTAAATAGAACACTAACAAAGTGAAGAGGCACATCAGGAGTGCGGCATTCCTTTCCCTCCAGATATAGTAAATTGATACAGTAAATGAAAGCCGAACAAGAAGATGACATAATGAGTCATCGATGAACTGATACATCCACTCAACAGTCTGCAACCAAACTAGAGAACTCCAATCTAACGCACACATGGCCAACACAATCGTCCAAACCTGTGAAGAGAATGAGCATTGGAAGAAAAGGCGATCAACATCCTCACATGAATAACCACAGAGGATGCATCACGAGCAAGTAAAGATATCGAAACTTATCAGTCGATCCTAAGTACAAATGTTACCCTGAATATTCAACCAAAGTAGAAAAGAATGGCGCAAAATAGCCTTACAAAACCAAACAACCTGATATCAATGCATCAAAGTGCCTTTCATCCTCATAACATTCCAAGCACTGCTTATAGAAAATATCCTTCTGATGTCATCCTCCTAAACGAACTCATCTTCCCTCATACTAGAATGATTCGAAAGAAGGGACTGGGCTAATTCAACAATGGCAGAAAACTTGGCTGGGGGCCAACGCCAAGAAGAGTCTAAGATAATAGTTGCTACTGCAGTCATCTTATCCAAGCCAGAGTCATAAATGACTCTCTCACCCAAAGTATCCACAATCGGTAGCAGATGCCAATTATCAAATCATAGCAACGTCTTTTCACCATTCCTAATCCTAAACCTCATCCTCCAACGAGCCCAAGGAAGCTCCAAAATCTTATGCAAACTCCATGAACAATCTCCAGAACACGACACCTTCTAAAAGCTACGCCTATGAAGCAGGTAATACTGAACCCAATTCGACCAAGAAGAGACCTGACTAGAGCAAATAAACCATAAATGATTAACAATTATCGCTCTATTCCAAGTTTCTGAATTCTGAATCCTCAAACCCCTCTTCCAGAGGTAAACAAACTCTACACCAAGCCATATTCACCCCTGAGGAAACTACCGTTCCAAAGGAAAGATCTGAGAGTCATCTCCACCTTCCTAATAATAGGCTTAGGAAGAATGAACACGGATGACCAATAGATTTGAATGGAGAACAAAACCGACTTGATGAGCTGAAGGTGCCTGTAGACATTGCATTTTCGCATGTGAAACCCGATGATGAGTCTCAGTTGGAGGCACTACCTTTTTTAGTTAAAAATATTACGGGAAACGGTCGTCGGAAGGGAATCGATATTTCGTTAGATTTTTATTCACTTGTTTAGCGTCAAGCTCACTTGTTGGACCCCCGTTTGAAGCACATTTGGCCTTAAAAACCAGTGAACCTTTTAATCTTGGCCCAAACCCACTCACCAAACCAACACAACACCTAGTCCACCAAGAGAGGCCCACACGCCCATAGCCCCTAAAATACAAACAAATTAAATCAAATATTAATTAAATTAAATATTAACTAAATTAAATATTAATTAAGTCATTTACCAAATCAAAGAAAACATAAAATATAATCATACCTAATTAAGATAAATCACAAATTAAAACTTCCTAATCCAAAATATATATATAAATTAATGAAATATTATGCCTAATTAAATCACTCATAACCAATTTAAAGATATTGACCTTCCTAATTAGCCAAATCTCCCCCCCCCCCCCCCTCAATCTTTGACTTCCCTAACTTAACACAAAATCAAATCCCTTCATTGTGAGACAAGGGGAAGCCCTAGCCCTTCTCTATATAAACAAACCCAAACCAAGCCTCTCCCCTCCTCTTTTTTTTTTGACGCCCACACACACAAAGAAGAAGCTCTCCTTTCACACAATATACAATACAGGCCCAAAATCAAGAAAAAAAAAACATAAAAATTTCTCTTCATCTCCTCCCTCCATAGCTGAAAACATCACCCTCCTCAACCCCTCCATTACCAAGAATATTACAGCCCATACAACCATCAAAATAGCCCTTAATCACCACTGAAAACCAGCCCCATACACCCCCCAAACATCACCAAAAATTCCCCCAAAAACAGCAGCTACATCACAGATATTTACACCAAAAACTGCATTGTTTCACATGCCCAAACTGTACTGTTTTACACGCCCAAACAGCAGTAAAACCACCTTAAAATAGCCCCCTAAATCACCTAAACTAGTAACAAAAAACTGCACTTTTAATCCTTAAGATAATCATAAAAAACTGCACCTAAAACCTTTAAAAAAACACCCAAAACAGTCCATTAAAATGCCAAAACAGTGACCTGAACAGTGAGCAGAAAATACAGAGAAAACAACAGCAAAACGGAGGCCAAACAGCAAGCAAAATAGAAAAACAGTGAGCTAAGATGCTAAACCAGTGAACCGGAGAAGTTGAGGAGCTTTAACCCTTCCGATCTCCGTGAAACGCAAGTCCGAAAGTCGGCAAAAAAGGTTAGACCTAAGGGTATTTTTCACACTTGTTTTCAGTTTTATCTTTATTATTTATTGAGTTTTGTTCGCATGATTATTATGTTAAAATGCATGTTGTGGCCCTTGAATAGATAAATATGCATGTATTATAAATATGATGTGTGTTGTGGCCCTTGATTAAAATGGAAAATGTGTCGCCTCTTGTGGTATATAGGATGGAAACCCGGACGTAAATTTCCTAGCCGATTCCGAATGGACGGTAGTATGATCTGTACTCGGGATATAATTCCACGTACCACTCGAGTAAACGGCACATATTTTGTTATTTTGAGTTGTTTAATTATTCCGTCATTTAAATTTATGCATGTTATTTATTTATGTAATGATGAGAAAAGCGCATGGGCTTAGTAAGTGCGATGAAAGGTCCTCTAATTGAAGAGGTTAAAATCCTTTACCACAATGCTTCACCGCACCGGACGATGTATATTCGATTGGATGTGAGATATGTTCAATCGGGTATACGAAATCTGATATCTTTGTATTTACTTTTGTTTCATATATATGCATTGTATTAATTGCGCATGGGCTTAGTAAGTGCGATGAAAGGTATTCTAATTGAAGAGGTTAAAATCCTTTACCACGACGCTTCCCTGTGCCCAACGATGTATATTCGATTGGATGTAGGATATGTTCAATCGGGTATACGAAATCCGATATCTTTGTATTTACTTTTGTTTCATATATATGCATTGTGTTAATTGCGTATGGGCTTAGTAAGTGCTATGAAAGGTCCTCTAAATGAAAAGGTTAAAATCTTTTGCCACGATGCTTTGCCGCACCGAATAAGGTGTATTCGATTGAGTGTGAGATGTGTTCAATCAGATACACGAAGTCTGATATCATTTTATTTACTTTATATATTCATTGTATTATGTGCGCATGGGCTTAATAAGTGAGATTAAAGGTCCTCTATGTCGAGGGGTTAAAAGCCTTTACCACGATGTTTTGCCGCGCTTCTTGCCATGTCATTTATCCTTTTGCACATCATTGCTTTATTTATGCATGCATTATGAAATTTCGTTTAGTCATCTTTATCTTTGTATGCATTGTAATGAAAAGCGTATGGGCTTATTGTATTGGATGAAAGGTTTCCCATTTGGGGAAGAAAAGCCTAAAAGGGCTACCTTTACCACGATATTTGTCGCGCCCTTATTCCGTTTGGTTGTATTATTTACATTTGTCTTGGCTTGATATCTTATTATTCATGTATCCATGTTACGATAACATTTGAGTATTGTTTCTCGTGGTATATCGGATGGAAACCCAGACGTAAATTCCGTAGCCGATTTCGAAGGGACGGTAGTACGGTCTGTACTTGGGATACAATTCCACGTACCACTTGGAAAAATGCTCACATGTGTGTTTGTGTCCATATTAGTTACCTTCTTTGGCATCACGTCATAGCATGCTTACTTTAATGCCTAATTGTATCCTTAATTGTCTTTTTTGCATTATGTACTTAGTTGATTTTTTTTTATTATACATGAATATGTAATGGTTATTTGTTTATGTTTCCGCGTGTATAAGTATGAAATGTTTATGAAATTACATGTTCATCATTATTTGATTCCCTTTTATGTGTGCTTATGTGATTATGACGTGCTTGCGTTTTCATGAATACAATATGCCTATGAAGTTGTATATTTGCCGCTACTTTGACTTACTTTCGAGCATGTAAACTTAGAAGTAGGATATATGCAAATCTAGGTGTAAGTTTTATCTTTTTGCACATGTGAACATAGAAGCATGATATTCTTGGAAATAAGTGTTATTTAGGCTTGATTAAATTATTACACAAATCCTTTTTCACTACAAGTGACATAAGTAAGGGACCATTCCAAACCCAACGGTTTGAGGTCTTCCCTTGCGAGGGGTGAGTGCAGCCTTAAATCTTATTTTCCAGGTTCACACCGAGTGGCGACTTCATCATTCTCCGGTTTAGTCCCCCGTGGCTACTCTGTACTCCCAACCAAGCCGCGAGCCTGAGACAGCATGCGTTGCCCAGTTCTTGTGTCCCACAGTCTGGCGACTCCACTGGGGATAGAGAATCGGCCCCGAAATAATGTCTTGTGATGTTTGGATTTGTGTTTTAATTGACCATGTCTATAATGGGTAAAATAGGGGTTTGATCAAAGATATTTTTTTTAGGCTAGGTAATGGTTTGGTGTCTTCTTTCATTCACTACCCATCGAGGAAAAGCTGTGAAGGCACATAGATAATCATTACTCATAGGTCGTTGTGACGTACTAGTTTGGAGGACTTGTTGTTTATTCTTGTCACCAAGCTATAAGAGCCTAAGAGGCTTGGGTACTTAAGAGAGCCTCGCTCCACCCTCCCTCTGGGAAATCTACAATGAGAAATGCATTCGAAAGTTAGTCACACGCTATGACTTGTTGACACGTACTTTTAGGGTATAAAAAAGTGCGCTCACTTGGTTGCTCAAACCCTTGAGTGGGGAGACCTAGTTGTGGGCAATCCTTCGCCAGCAAGAGTCTTTGTCTATACTCTCACGAACCCACCCGTAGATCGGGGTTGTATAGCTAAAGTAACAATTATTTCCTTGAGTATGTACTGGTGGACCATCCTCATTTGGGTGCAGTTGGACTTTTTTTCAGAAATGCGAACTTGCTGGGCCATTTAAACTGGGCGAGTTCGTATCCTATGACCATTAGGCCCAAAAGCTTCTGAAATGTTGGTGGGCCACTCTATAGAAATTATTATTTTATGTTTGCATTACCTTTCTTTTATGCTTGTGTTTGGGAACATCGTCGTTTGGATCTATTTAGACCATTTGTCATGGGATGTGGGCTTGTTGGGCCATTTAAACTGGGATAAGAACGTATCTTATGACGATTGGGCCAAAAGCTTCTAAATATTGATGGGCCATTTTGTGCTTGTGTTCGGAACATTACCATTTGGATTTAGTTGGACTCATTGCCATGAGATGTGAACTCGTTGGGCCATTTAAACTGGGATGAGTTCACTTCTATGACATTTAGCCCAAAAGCTTCTAAAATGATAATGGGCCGATTTGTTTGAAAATTTTAATTGATTTAGTATGTTCTATATGTTACATGCATCTCATCAACCTCATACATACATATATCATGTTAACACCCACTATGTCTAAAAAAGGCATCATAGATTCCTGTTGGGTTAGAAAAGAGGGAAGACTCACCAAAATTCCGAGAACAAACATGAGTGAATCAGTTAAAGAACGGTCTCGCCAAGATCAATGAACAGTTGCAAGCCCTGACTATTGCTGTGGCTGGTATGGCTGTGCCCCGTGATGGGGGGAATTCTGAGAATGTGAGGCGTGAGGAGCCTCCGAATGGGTTGGGGATGATATCCCCGCTTTTAATGACGACATGGCAGAATATGCAACAGGCAGAATGATTGGGTCTCTGGCAGAATTTCAGAAGCTTCGGGATCATGTTGAAATAATTACCCGCAAGATGAGGGGTAAACATGAAGAGCTGTTAGATTATGAGGCAATGACATTCAAAGAACAGTTGCCAGCTCAGTTCAAGATGCCGGATATGGCTAAGTTCAACGGGAATGGGGATCCGAGGACTTCTGAAACCCTTGGAAGCCAAACCATTACCCAATCCCCCACCATCACATTATAACCTAAACCTTTACTGTTACTTTCACCACCAAAAGGGCCACGACACCGACAATTGCGCCCGACTCCGCCATGAAATCCAAGACCTGATAGACTCCAAGAAAATACCCGACCCAGAAACAGATTAGCCTGACACACACAGAAACCCCTTACCCAACTACCGTGCCGTACCACCACCAACCTATATGATCAATTTTGGCCTCCTAGAAGACCTTGTCCTAAAATCCTTTCACCCTCAAGCCTTTTGCCTGGGAATCTGGGATAGTAATAGTGAAGATGAGACTGAGCAAGGGAAGAACTTTTGGCTTGATTTCTCTAGTAGTGATGAGGAATAGGTGAGGGGAATGACACGCAGCGGTCATTTTTACAATGATATGGCAGAAAAGGGTAATGAAGTTTTGACAGATGGTAGAGAGGTGATTGAGAATGCAAACGTTACTGAGGGAGATACAGTGCTGAGACAGTTGAAAAAGACCCGAGCCCAAGTGAGTATCTGGCATTTGTTGTGTACATCTCAGAAGCACAGGCGGGCCATGGTTGAGGCCTTAAGTAAGACAGTGGTGACGGAAGATGCCAACCCCGCAATGTTTGTTGGGTCAGTGCAAAAGGAGGCTTTACAGGCAATCACTTTTTCTGAGGAAGAACTCCTGGCTGAAGGGAGAAATCAAAATAGACCCTTGTTTATCAGAGCTGAAGTTAGGGGTAAAAGGACCTCTTGTGTGATGGTGGATGACGGCTCATCCATTAATGTGTGCCCGTTGAAGATTTTGGCCAAGCTGGGTATAAAGGCAACAGATTTGGATCCCTCTAGTATGACTATCAAGGCTTATGATGATAGTAAGTGAGGAGTTGAGTGTACATTTTGGGCAGCAGTCAAGGTTGGTCCTATTGAAGACGAAGTTGAGTTTACAGTGCTGGATATCCCAGCCACTTTTGCCTTGTTGTTGGGAAGGCCTTGGTTTCACAAGCTTGGGGGCGTGCCCTCTACTCTGCACTAGATGATTATGTTCCCGTATAGGGGAGAGATTGTTACCATCCGAGCTGAGGTGGACAATGTTGTGGCCGCTTTGGAAATACAACCTTTCACAAGGTTCCAAGTGTCGGTAACTTTTGAGGAATGGGTGGATCCTAAGGTAGCTAGGATCGTGGGAAAAAATAAAGTATGAGCCGGGTGAGGGTTCAAAACTGCCGGATTTTAGAGGACAGACTACTTGGAGGGGTCTGGGATACAAGTCTGATGAAGATAAGCCGAAGGTTAAAAAGATAGGGTTGAAACTGGCAGATTGTTTCATGAAAGCAATGGGGTATCAGGGGGAACCTGAGCCGATAGAGGTTAATGGGATTGTGGTACCGGGTTTTGAGATCTTCCAAGAGTTGTTGGGAGAAAAGCCGCTAACCGAAGAAGTTGTGGAAGAATGAGATAAGTGGGAAGATGAGCTGATGAAGTTAGAAAACCTGACTCTTGAGGAAAATAACGAGATTGAAAAGAACCCGGTTGTAGAGGAAGAAGTGTCTATGAGTGATGAAGACATTTACCTTCCTGATTTGTTTGAATGTACTTCCGTATTATCCAATAATAAAGACATTTCTTTTGCTTACTTGTCTGAGTTATTTCCATTCACTCTGTATGAATCAAGCATATTTGATATCAGTTCGGCCAAAACTACTTCATTTAATTTGGGCACATCTGAGAACCCCAAGGAATTATGATTGCAAGAGAAGTTGCCTCCGAGGAGAGGGAGAAATTAGAAGAAGTATTAGTCAGATATGCCAAGTGTTTGCTTGGTCCTATGAGGACATGCCTGGGGTAGACATAAGTATTGCCCAACACACAATACCAACTTATCCGAATATGAGGCCAGTGAAACAAAAACTCGACGGATGAGACCAGAATGGGCTGAGAAAGTTAAGGAAGAAGTCAAGAAACAGATAGATATGGGATTTCTGGAAGTGGTAAAGTATCTCGAGTGGTTGGCTAATATTGTGCCGGTGCCGAAGAAAGACGGAAAGGTCAGAATGTGTGTGGATTACATAGATCTCAACAAGGCTTGCCCGACAGATGATTTTCCTCTACCGCATGCAGATGTTCTGGTTGATAGTGCAGCTTTATCTGCCATGTACTCATTTACAGATGGGTTTTCAAGGTACAATCAAGTTCTTATGGCTGAAGAAGACAAGCACAAAACTGCCTTCATCACAGAATGGGCTACTTATTGTTACAAAGTAATGCCATTTGGGCTCAAGAATACAGGAGCTACTTATCAGCGGATGGCCACTACATTATTCCACGATTTGACGCACAAAGAGATTGAAGTGTATGTGGATGACATGATGGTGAAATCAGAGATAAGAATTGGGCACATAGGGGCACTTGAAAAGTTCCTTCAGAGAGTTGAAAAATACAACTTGCCGTTGAATCCTAAGAAGTGTGTGTTTGGAGTGACATCAGGGAAAGTGCTTGGCCATACAGTGGGAATGGGTGGAATAGAGGTGGATTCTGAGAAAATCAAGGAAATTACTAAGATGCCAGCACCGAAGACAGAGAAAAAAGTCAGAGCATTCCTCGGTATCAAGAGGTAGAGAAGATTTTTCGAGCATGCAGTCTATTATCTGAGTAAGAAGATGCTCCCGTATGAGGCTCGGTATCAAGAGGTAAAGAAGATTTTTCTAGCAGTGGTATGGGCTTCCAGAAAATTACGGCATTACTTCCAGTCCTATAAGATCCAGGTGGTGGCAAAGGAAAATCCTTTGAAATATCTGCATTCGGTGCCTTCGCTAGTGAGGAAGTTGGGAAGATGGTTGGTATTACTGACAGAGTTTGACATTGAGTACCTCATATCCAAAGTAATCAAAGGGCGAGCAATGGCAGAGTTTCTGGTATTGCAACCTATTGAATTTGATCAGTATAAGTTTGAATTTCCAGATGAAGAGATCCAAGCAATAACAGTTCAGAGGTGGAAAATGTATTTTGACGGAGCGGTAAATTACAAGGGAGCCGGAATTGGGATCGTGATAGTGACCTCCGAGGGAGAGACTTTACCTTTAGCCAAGAAGTTGACGTTCAGAGTGACTAACAACATTGCCGAGTATGAGGCATGCGCTTTTGGTTTGACAGCATTGATAGCCTTGAAGGCCGGGAGTGTGGAAGTCTACGGAGATTCTATGTTGGTAGTCCAGCAGATGCGAGAACAATGGGAATTGAAATAAGAATGGTTGAAACCTTACCTTTTTCACCTCAGAAAGTTGGCATAGGTTATCCCCGATTATAAGTTTCAGCACTTGCCGAGAGAGGAGAATCAGATGGCAGACGCAATGGCTACACTTACAGCGACTTGGGAAAATCCAGAAAAGTTAGTGATGAGACCGTTGATACTAACAACAGCGAGCAGACCCATTTATGAGACAGAAAGAGTTCTGGAAGTAGAGGTCGATGACGGTAAACCTTGGTATCATGACATTCAGAGGTATCTAGAACATTGGGAGCTCCCGGAAGGAGCAGGCAGAAAAGATAGAATAGCCATTCAGAAGTTAGCTTCCCAGTATGTGATTTTGAAAGGGGACTTGTACAAGAGGCAAGCAAACGGTATTCAATTGAAGTGTTTGAGAAAAGAAGAAGCTCAGCATGTAATGGAAGAAGTACACGTCGGGGTATGTGGTCCGCATATGAACGGGTTGAATCTGTCCCATAAGATAGTGAGACAGGGGTTTATTGGTCAACCATGGAAACAGACTGCGCGAAGATGGTAAAGCACTGTCATGATTGTCAGGCACACGATAATTTGAATCACTTGCCGCACACAGAGTTTCACGGGTTGTCAGAGTCGTGGCCTTTCTTAGCATGGGGAATTGATATGATTGGAGAAATTCAACCGAATGCATCGAATGATTCGGCTTTGCCATAACATTGCGGAATGATTTGGCTTCTACCCACTTCAAGAAGTATTTGGTCGAGACACTACCATATGCTTTGTGGAGGTACAGAACATCAGTAAGAACAGCAACCGGAGCCACACCTTATTCTTTGGTCTATGGAATGGAAGCAGTGTTGCCAATGGAAGTTGAGATACAGTCTATGAGGGTATTAGCAGAAACAGAGTTACCAGAACCAGAATGGGCCGCACAGAGGTTTGATCAGTTAGCACTGCTGGATGAGAAGAGGATGAAGTCTTTACATCAAATGTAACTGTATCAGAAGAGACTAGCTCGGGCATTAAACAAGAAAGTACGCCCAACCAAGATCAGTAAGGGTGATTTGGTACTTAAGCAATCAAAGCCGTTGACGACAGATCCAAGAGGAAAGTTCAGACCTAACTGGGAATGGCCTTACATAGTGCAGAAAGTAATGGGAAATGGAGCAGTGAGGCTATCAGACTTGGAAGGGAACGAGTTCACCGAGCCGATCAACGTAGATAGATTAAAGTAGTACTTTGCCTGAGGGAGAAATGACCGAGCAGTCACCAAGGGAATTGGCAGAAGACCTAACCTAACGGAATAAGAAAGTCGTTCATGCATACACATAACATTGTATTCTCTTCGTGTTTGTTTTTTTTTTGTGTTCGCAGGTTCGAGGAAAGGAGAAAGCAGTAGAAATGAGCCAAACAGCGTCAGCGCAGTTTCAGTTTTGGGGATGAGTCCCAGGGGGCGAGGCCCATATCGGCTTGGGGGCGAGGCCCCACATCATCATCAGTTTGAGGGCGAGGCCCATGTCAGCTTGGGGGCGAGGCCCATATCAGTTCGAGGGCGAGGCCCATGTCAGCTTGGGGGCGAGGCCCATATCAGCTTAAGGGCGAGGCACACATCGGTAGCAATTTTGGGATACGTCCCAAGGTCGAGGAGCCCCTGTTGTCAGTTGCAGTTCCGGGATGCGCCCTAAGGTCGAGGCCCACTACATTATCAGTTGTAGTTCCGAGATGCGTCCCAGGGTCGAGGGCCCACTACATCATCTGTTCGAGGGCGAGGCCCTCATTTCCAGAGGTATCGAGATACGTCCCAAGGTTGAGGTGCCCCCGTTGTCGGTTGCAGTTATTGGGATGCGTTCCAGGATCGAGGTCCACTGTAGCACCAACTCAGCTCGATGCAGCAGATGAGCCAGGTAAGTGAAAATACATTGCATAACTTTGATAGGATTGTTCAAAGTCACACACTGCACAAGTCCCATCAAAGTGGGGGCGACTGTAGACATTGCATTTTCGCATGTGAAACCCGATGATGAGTCTCAGTTGGAGGCACTACCTTTTTTAGTTAAAAATATTACGGGAAACGGTCGTCGAAGGGAATCGGTATTTTGTTAGATTTTTATTCACTTACTTAGCGTCAAGCTCACTTGTTGGACCCCCGTTTGAAACACCTTTGGCCTAAAAACCAGCAAACCTTTTAATCTTGGCCCAAACCCACTCACCAAACCAACACAACACATAGCCCACCAAGAGAGGCCCACACGCCAATAGCCCCTAAAATACACACAAATTAAATCAAATATTAATTAAATTAAATATTAACTAAATAAAATATTAATTAAGTCATTTACCAAATCAAAGAAAACATAAAATATAATCATACCTAATTGAGATAAATCACAAATTGAAACTTCCTAATCCAAAATATTATATACTAAATCAATGAAATATTATGCCTAATTAAATCACTCATAACCAATTTAAAGATATTGACCTTCCTAATTAGCCAAATCTTGCCCCCATCAATCTTTGACTTTCCTTGCTCAACATAAAATCAAATCTCTTCCTTGTGAGACAATGGGAAGCCCTAGCTATATAAACAAAGCCAAACCAAGCCTCTCCCCTCCTCTTTTTTTGACGCCCACACACACAAATAAGAAGCTCTCTCTTCACATAATATACAATACACGCCCAAAGTCAAGAAAACAACATAAAAATTTCTCTTCATCTCCTCCCTCCATAGCCGAAAACATCACCCTCCTCAACCCTTCCATTGCCGAGAATATTATAGCCCCTACAACCATCAAAAAAGCCCTAATCACCACTGAAAACCATCCGCATACACCCCCCAAACATCACCAAAAATTCCCCCAAAAACTGCACTATTTCACATGCCCAAACTGCACTATTTTACACGCACAAACAGCAGTAAAAACACCTTAAAACAGCCCCCTAAACCACCTAAATCAGTAACAAAAAACTGCACTTTTAATCCTTAAGATAATCACAAAAACTGTACCTAAAACCTTTAAAAAAAACACCCAAAACATTCCATAAAATGCCAAAATAGTGACTTGAACAGTATGCAGAAATACAGAGAAAACAGCAGCAAAACGGAGGCCAAACAGCAAGCAAAATAGTAAAACAGTGAGCTAAGACACTAAACCAGTGAACGGGAGAAATTGAGGAGCTTTAACCCTTCCGATCTCCTTGAAATGCAAGTCCGAAAGTCGGTAAAAAAGATTAGACCTGAGGTATTTTTCACACTTTTTTTCTGTGTTATCTTTATTATTTATTGAGTTTATTCGCATGATTATTATGTTAAAATGCATGTTGTGGCCCTTGAGTAAATAAATATGCATGTATTATGAATATGATGTGTGTTGTGGCCCTTGATTAAAACGGAAAATGTGTCGCCTCTTGTGGTATATAGGATGGAAACCCGGACGTAAATTTCATCGAATGGACGGTAGTATGATCTGTACTCGGGATTCAATTCCACGTACCACTCGAGTAAACGGCACATATTTTGTTATTTTGAGTTGTTTAATTATTCCGTCATTTAAATTTCTGCATGTTATTTATTTATGTAATGATGAGAAAAGTGCATGGGCTTAGTAAGTGCGATGAAAGGTCCTCTAATTGAAGAGGTTAAAATCCTTTACCATGATGCTTCGCCACGCCGGACGATGTATATTCGATTGGATGTGAGATATGTTCAATCGGGTATACGAAATCTGATATCTTTGTATTTACTTTTGTTTCATATATATGCATTGTGTTAATTGTGCATGGGCTTAGTAAGTGCTATGAAAGGTCCTCTAATTGAAGAGGTTAAAATCCTCTACCACGATGCTTCACCGCGCCCGACGATGTATATTCGATTGGATATGGGATATGTTCAATCGGGTATACGAAATCTGATATCTTTTTATTTACTTTTGTTTCATATATATGCATTGTGTTAATTGCGCATGGGCTTAGTAAGTGCGATGAAAGGTCCTCTAATTGAAGAGGTTAAAATCCTTTGCCACGATGCTTTGCCGCGCCGAATAAGGTGTATTCGATTGAGTGTGAGATGTGTTCAATCGGATACACGAAGTCCGGATCATTTTCTTACTTTATATATGCATTGTATTATGTGCGCATGGCTTAATAAGTGAGATTAAGGTCCTCTATGTCGAGGAGTTAAAAGCCTTTACCACGATGTTTTTGTTGGTTTTATTCTAGGTCCCAAGATCATCAAACAAGCATGAAGATGTGTGAAATACATATCAAAGAAGTTGCGGAATACTTACATTGATCGGTTGAGACGAAACGACGAACAAAATCCAAGTTTTTGTCCTTCAAAGTGGCGCCAATGGTGTGCAGTCCACTGCTCACTGTTTTCAGATTTTGAGCTGAGATTTGAAGCTCCAAGCTTCGTCTAACGATTCCCGGCTCGTGGGTGGGTTTCCCTAACACCTTCGTATGTCTTCTAGGAGTGTGCTAGCACTTGGATCTTGCCACAAGACCTTCAAAATGGATCATCATTCACGCCCAAAGCAGTGCAGTCCACTGCCTTGGGCGTGAGCTTGGAGAGGAAGAGAGAGATGGATGAGAGATTAGGTTAAGGGAAATGTGTCCAACACATTACTTATATATTTTCCTTAATTACTAAAATGTTTTACCATTTATTTTCTTTCCAAAAAGAAATAAAAACAAATGTAATAATATTTAAAATCATTTTACCCTTGGTAAAAAGTAAAAGGGAAAAGGCTTTCACTTTTCCAAAAAGTCAAAAGTCTTTTCCCCCCAATATTTCCCTCCAAAATTTTAAGGTCAAAGTCAAAGAGTCAAAGTTACTTTTCCAAAAAGCGATTTGACTTTTATGACTTGCGATGTGATTTGCGATGCGACTTGCGGCACGTGATTCAAAATCGACGTAACGTCGCAAACACATTCCGAGCTCGGTTTCGATAATTCTAAATTAACGATTATCTCGATGCCTCGTTAATAAATCCAATTTACTAATCACGTCGCTCGAGAATTAATTCAAATTAATTCAAGTGCCCGAATTAAAATCTAATTTTAATTCCTAATCGAAATCCAATTTCGTTTAATATATCGAATATATATTTATCGATTAAATCCAAATCAATCGTTCTCTCTCTTAAATTGATATTGTTATCCCAGATAAAATATCTCCGTAATTAATCCCAGATTAATTTTCTCTCTCTTCATATTAATCCGATTTAATGTATAATGCAAGTCATACGTCATCGGTGTATCATTGGGAAGCGACCCATGAGATCTCCGGATATGTTGGCAGTAAACTTCGTCGTCGGACTATCCGAACACGTAAGTACCAAGTTTACGTTTTACCGATTTACAAGACAAGGTTGGCCTCTAGCAAAGCGCCATGCCTACCCAATTCTCCGAAAATATCCTTACAGGAATATGTGATCTATATCAGGCGTAGTATATGTAGTATTGCGTTTTTCGATCCAGTATCGGACGATCACGTGCTAGGCCTAGGGCTGGATATGTGTCTGCCCCGTACGAAGCACATGTCGGATGTCTGGTAACTAGTCTCTATAATCGGATATACATGACCAAGTCATAATATCCCGATAGCCGCGCAGCATATAAGAGCACTAATACCGTATCCTTACGTGACCATCTTCTCCATATGACTGGAGTGACACTTCCGTCTTGACATCACACCCAATACACTACGATTCTCAATATACCCAGCATCGGCGTACACAGAACCTGTTAAAGCCCTGGACGACCTCACTAAAGTACATTGATTGTCGCAAGTATTAGCGGTGCAAGTCTCAGGTTAAGACCAAATACACCTACCCTGATTGCAGACTCCCATAGACACAAGGTCATACTTGCTACCAATGGGATTCTGCGGTGGTCTAATCCGAGCGAAGCTGTTTCCCGTACCATCGGTGAAACACAACCTCCTATTACACTTGCTGATATCTCTATACCCAGATATACGAGAACCTATGACGATGACTCACACTCACGCATATAAGTCTATCACATACAAGTGATACTAGCTTTTACGCATCTATCGATGTCCAATCTCGACAATGCTCTGATAGGGATGTTTAATGATTTATCCTTCGTTGATTGATACTGTCTCATATCATTCTCAATCTAGGAACAAATCATAAGGACCTCCCATCATTTATATATCTAAGGTGATCTAATCACAAATGATAGGAGTGCAATCTCATTTGTTACATAGTTAATTGTAAACAACAACTATGATCTGTACAAATAGTGACGCTATGGGTCATAACTGTCCAACACATCTCCCACTGTGGCCTTTGCCAGTCACTCGAGTGCCTAACAACCCGAACTATGTACGGTTGGCTCAAATTGCTGAGAAAAAGCTTTCGTCAGCGGATTTGCATAATTATCGTCTGATGCAATTTATACGATCATCACATCATACGATCGTACGATGATCCGAACGAATCAGATGAATAGTCGAAGTATGTATGTATCTGATCGTTGATGAGACCATTGATTCTTTAGCCTGTGCTGACGCCCAGCTCAGCGCCGCTAACAGAACTATATCTAATCCAATTAGATTTATTTATTGACCCAGATGGCTTCTATGCTGCTGCCTCAGCTGCAGCAATAATCCGCATGTGTTATTTATTCGGTAACAGTATCTTGCTTGGAAGATTTCCAGCTCACTGTACCGTTATTCAAACTGTATAGTACCGTTTACGACTTTTAGTCGTTTTATTAATCATTTTGGAAAACTTGCAGTAGTGATCCCAGTCACTTCAAGTTCTCCTTCTCCACAGATTAAGACATCATCCTTAGATCTCTAAGATTCTAACGGATGTTCTTAACATCAATCAAGTGACTATCACTTGGTTGGCCTGATTGTGAATCCATATGCTCAAAGCGTATGAGACACCAGGTCGCGTACATTTTAATGTACAATTTCCCAGAAAGTATTAACAACTCAAATCTATCCTAGTAGATCTTTATTCCTAATAAAGGTTGTTTCTCCCGAGAATTCTACGGAGAATTTTCTCTTGAAAGCCAAGCTTTCACCGATATATTATGGGAATATCATTTCCAAGAAATGATATATATTACATTATCATTATTAGGAAGACAGCCACTGTCTGTGCGCTCCCACTAACCCTCTCATATACACAAGAATCATTATGTTTTGAATCAAATCATTGACTATCATGATTACATCAAAACAATAGATCCAAGAACTTTATGCTTGCTTCAACCCAACATGGATCGAACAACACGCAAACCTAGTTTGCTGGTTTTAGTACGACAAAATCGTCAGGATGTTATAAACATCCTCCAAAAGGTTTCCTTTTAAGGAAAGTGATTTTGACCTTTAACTGACACATTTCATAAATGAAACGTGCAGCTACAGCAAGCATTATCCAAATGGATTTACCGTGGCAACAGGTAAAAGGTTGAACCGTAATCAACATAATGTTGATAACGATACCTTTCCGCTACAAGCCTAGCTTTGTACGTTGGTATGTTGCCTTCCATGTATGTCTTCCTTGAAGACTTATATAGTACCTATAGGCAACAAGCCTTATGGTACATCAACTAGTATTTTAACATAGTTGTTTTACATGGAATCCATTTCGGACTCATGGCACTTTTGCCATGAAAGGGAGTCGATACCTTGTATCACTTCCTCATACGTAGTTGGGTCTTCCTCAATAAGATTGACATCTTTATGAGGTGAGATCAGAAACCCATACCCTAGGTTGTTTTCTGACTCTCTCCGATCTACGCGTTTCTTGTGTATACGAAGATTAATGGTATATGTTCATCATCCTTGATGAACAGTTTGTGTTCCATTAAGGACTTCATGCCTTGAACAGTATTACTCTGATTTTCATCGAGTTTTACTGTCCTCCCACTTTCCACTGCATACTGCGGTTCCATGCTCGTATTCCTCTAAGGAAGACCGCATGGTGAGCAACAATTACAATTGTTCCCAGTGAGTTGTATAAGTACTATACTTATGGTTTTCCCTAGGATAACCTACATTTGGCACTTATCCGATTTAGGTTTAGTTTGGCATCATCCAAACATATGCCCAGCATACCCAAATCGTTAGGAGTAGAAACTCTGTTTCTATCCTGATCATATCTAATATGAATTCTGTCTAACAGATAATATGGAACCTTATTCCAATAAGTTTTGCACTGTTAATGCATATCCGTTGAAGGAAATGGTAGCTCAGAGGCGACTCATGATAAACCTTATCATGTCCAACAAAATTCGGTTTCTCCGTACGGACACACCGTCAAACTGACGTATCTCGGGAGGAGTCCTCATTTGAAAGAATATGTTACTCTTTCAAGTATTTGTGAAACTTATTGCTTAGTATTTTCATTATGTTCATCACGTGATGTTTTAATACTTTAGCCGATCTGCTTGTCTACTTCGTGTTGAAACTTTAAGAGTTTCTGATTTGTGTTCTTCAAAAGTAACACATAACCATAACGTGATGCCACATCCGTATATAGGTCACGAAATATTCATATCCATATCTAGCCTAGCTAGATATGGCCCACTAACTTCACTATGAATAGGGCTTACAGATCGATGGTATTTATCACTATTACCAATAAATAGTATTTTAGGTACTTTACCTAAAGAACTAGATTCGTAGACTTTATTTGAATAATCAAATCAGTCCTAGTACCCACACAAAGTGTGGATATACGAGTCTTGTTTAGTGTGTCCTAGACAACAATGCCACAATTAAGTTTCATCTGATCAGATCAGTATGAGAGCTATTAGTTTGTCATATTATATTTTGAGATTTTATTTATATTCAAATATAAATACTGTTATTCACATCTAATATTTTATCTCAATGTCATCTTTATATAATGAACACTTTAGTGTTCTAGAATATAAAGGTTTATCCACAATGGATTAAACACTGATATAGAGATAATGTTTCTAGTCTAACTAGTTACATTATAACAGTTTCCTAATTTAAGTACATACCCGAAGGTAGTTCCTAAATTTAGGTATCTAAGGTCGAAACACAGCGACTTTCGTCCGTTCGTTCCCGATTCGTAGATTAACCTCAGCTTGAAGTCAGTATCCTGTTCAACAGCAGATTCTGAACATCAATACATATATTTTATGTAATACTCAGTATTTTAAAATCCAATTTTAATACCAGTAATGGACATAATATTGACAAATATATTTAAAGTCAGAGCCTTGCTCTTTCTTTAATTCCTTCATGTCTGCCATATCCAAAACAGCAGTCATTTGGGATATGTTCTTTATCTTCCCAGAAGATCATAATGATTTTGCCTTTACCCTTTTTTCAATATCTCAGAAGTCTTTGGCCAAGCCTTGGATTTCTAGAATATTGATGTAAAGTGCGTCTTGCGAGCACCTTTCTAATTGCAAAGTTTGACTTTTATCTCCTTGAGATTAGTCATTATTCTCCAAGAATTATTAATTGCAAATATAATACTTCTTAAATCTAAACATAGATTTATTACAAGTATATTGAATTAAGCACTAAAGTCATCATCACATAAATCTTCCAAAGATTATGCTCTACTAATTCGCTTATTCTGGGCTTAGGCTTAACAAGTTTATTTTATCAAATAAAGTAACTTATTATTTATTTCCAGGACTATCCTGAAATTATTCCCAATTTGAAAATTTAACCATTTAAACATTTCAATCCAAGATTTGTTTTAAATGTCCAATCTTTCAATATATCTTGATTTTTAATAGTCCAACTATTTAATCAATAATTATGGTACTAATTATAATGATTACAATAGTCTAACTATTTAATCAACTATAATTCAATAGTTTAAAATCAATTATATTGATTACTATAATCCAATTATAAAATCAACTACAATTGAATAGTTTGAATATATAGTCCAACTATTTAATAAAACAACAATTTAAATATTAGTCTAACTGATATTTAAATCATAACGACGAGTGATATTTGATTGAGCGTGTATGGGCAAGTAATTGAACGAGTATTGCAAATTCAATTCTTACCTCCCATCTATTTTTTTCGGCGAGCCTCTAACCCTCTGTCGAGTACTCGGGAAACCGCGTTTCCTAGTGGGCTAGGATCCCGTTAAATAACACACAATCTTGACTTTGGCCAACAAATTGTATGATATTTAACTAGGTAGAATCTCTTAGATCAATTGGATCCAATCCAATTCCTAGATCCAGTAGGCGGATATCCAATCCTTAACATATATCTTATATATGCTAATACATCCAATGTATTGCCTAACCATTTTCCTCTGAATCAACTAAGCCTTGGCTTTTGGCACAACAAGCTTAATGATCCCAGTCAAGCGCGACCCATTGACCATGGAAAGCTTCGTAATCAATGTCGATGGACAAGAAGTGGTCTTGACTTTGGCCAACAAACCACAACTTGGACAAGACACCAATAGAGAACAAAACTCTCGTGATTCAAACACATCTTCGACGGACAAAGGGCTTGACTTTGACTTTGGCCAACAACCCAATGCCAATCTAGGATCTTGAGTATGAATCACTCAATGGAAGGAAAAACGCATGATATTTGATGAGGGTTTTTCGCGTGCAAATTGGCTACCAATTTATTATCTTTGTTAAGGTCTCATCATCATACACCCTTAAACATGCATTCTAAATACATAATAAAGCGTATATGAAAATAAACAATAATGATATGCGGATGGATACTTAACACATTGATCCTAGATCAAATCTCTCTTTTATCTCTCTCATAACTAGCACTTGTATTACTTCTACCGTTACACTACACTTCTAAAGAAACCTCATATATATAGAGGGGAATAGATGAGAAGAGAATACAAATAGAAAAGAGGTGATAAGGCTGGACACGCAGGTCCAATTTAATAAATCGAATTTATTACAACAATTTCCAAAATTGCCCCCACCACCCCGACTAATATCCATCCGATATACATTCATTCATCACAACCAAGTATTCACACAAGCATGTTATCAATCAATCTAATCAATTAATTAATCTGATAATTAGTGATCATCCAATGTTCAAACAACGATTTGATTTTGATCGAGTCAAACTCGTTTTGCGAATAAGTACTCAAAGTACGAATTCTTGAATTAAATTAAAACTACGTCATTAAATCCATTTTAATATGCATTCAATTCTAATTCATTATTTAATTCCAAATAAATATTACACTTTAATAATAAACCTTTTACGACTTAAATTCCAAATTTAATCGCAACGCGTCTCAAAGACTGATTAACGTCCAACGTCAATTCAATTAAAGTCCAATGGGCTTTTAATTGATTTCTTAAGGCGTGACTTTTGGTCATCTCGGGTCAAACCGAATAACCAAAATCCAATCCGGGATTTACCCCATTAGCCCATAAATCAATCTTGGCCCATAGGCCCAATTAAACTTTAAAGGTTCATTAAATCGCATTTGGGCTTTATGGAAGTGGTTTTGGGCCCAATTGGATCCAATCCAATTTGCCTAAACCTAACTTTGTACAACAAAGCCCAACAAGCCCAATAACAACTTTAAAAGCCCAAAATCCAATTTCAAAGGCCCAATTAATTAAATACAAAAATCCAATTTTACATTCAATTAACCTAAAGTGTATTACATGATTAATTTCCCCACATTAACATTTCTAAAACAAAAAACATTAATTTTACATTATCATGCACAATTTCATTATCACATGCCCACACATTTTAATGAAAAAATCAAACCCATTTTCATGCTTCAAAGTCTTGGCAATTTGGGGATTTTATGTCCGATTCAAATTCAATCCAATCAATTACACAATCGACATTAAATCATATACCCAATGATTCCAATTCATTAATGAACAAAAAATCAAAATTCCAAGACAATTTGGGCTTATCAAATTCGGGCCAAACATAAGAAAATTGGGGAAAAATGATGATCCAATCATATTTTCATGAAATTGATCCAATCAATCTTCAATTCAACTATATTTAAGCATACTTAATCAGCCATTTCATAAAATCATGCTCAAATTGAAAATACCCAATTATCATTTTAAGCGCCAACTTTAATATTTGGGAAAAAATGTTTCTAACATTAATTCATGAAATTGATCTAATCAATATTCAATTAAACATGTATTAAGCATACTTAAACATCCAATTTATTCAAATCATGCTCAAATACAAAATACCCAAATTTTAAGCCCTAAACTTTCATGCTTGAACCAGGCTCTTGATGCCATTGTTGGTTTTATTCTAGGTCCCAAGATCATCAAACAAGCATGAAGATGTGTGAAATACATATCAAGAAGTTGCGGAATACTTACATTGATCGGTTGAGACGAACGACGAACAAAATCCAAGTTTTTGTCCTTCAAAGTGGCGCCAATGGTGTGCAGTCCACTGCTCACTGTTTTCAGATTTTGAGCTGAGATTTGAAGCTCCAAGCTTCGTCTAACGATTCCCGGCTCGTGGGTGGGTTTCCCTAACACCTTCGTATGTCTTCTAGGAGTGTGCTAGCACTTGGATCTTGCCACAAGACCTTCAAAATGGATCATCATTCACGCCCAAAGCAGTGCAGTCCACTGCCTTGGGCGTGAGCTTTGGAGAGGAAGAGAGAGATGGATGAGAGATTAGGTTAAGGAAAATGTGTCCACACACATTACTTATATATTTTCCTTAATTACTAAAATGTTTTACCATTTATTTCTTTTCCAAAAAGAAATAAAAACAAATGTAATAATATTTAAAATCATTTTACCCTTGGTAAAAAGTAAAAGGGAAAAGGCTTTCACTTTTCCAAAAAGTCAAAAGTCTTTTCCCCCCAATATTTCCCTCCAAAATTTTAAGGTCAAAGTCAAAGAGTCAAAGTTACTTTTCCAAAAAGCGATTTGACTTTTATGACTTGCGATGTGATTTGCGATGCGACTTGCGGCACGTGATTCAAAATCGACGTAACGTCGCAAACACACTCCGAGCTCGGTTTCGATAATTCTAAATTAACGATTATCTCGATGCCTCGTTAATAATCCAATTTACTAATCACGTCGCTCGAGAATTAATTCCAAATTAATTCAAGTGCCCGAATTAAAATCTAATTTTAATTCCTAATCGAAATCCAATTTCGTTTAATATATCGAATATATATTTATCGATTAATTCCAATTAATCGTTCTCTCTCTTCTCTAATTGATATTTTATCCCAGATAAAATATCTCCGTAATTAATCCCAGATTATTTTCTCTCTCTTCATATTAATCCCAGATTAATGTATAATGCGAGTCATACGTCATCGGTGTATCATTGGGAAGCGACCCATGAGATCTCCGGATATGTTGGCAGTAAACTCGGTCGTCGGACTATCCGAACACGTAAGTACCAAGTATTACGTTTTACCGATTTACAAGACAAGGTTGGCCTCTAGCAAAGCGCCATGCCTACCCAATTCTCCGAAAATATCCTTACAGGAATATGTGATCTATATCAGGCGTAGTATACGTAGTATTGCGTTTTTTCGATCCAGTATCGGACGATCACGTGCTAGGCCTAGGGCTGGATATGTGTCTGCCCCGTACGAAGCACATGTCGGATGTCTGGTAACTAGTCTCTATAATCGGATATACATGACCAAGTCATAATATCCGATAGCCGCGCAGCATATAAGAGCACTAATACCGTATCCTACATGACCATCTTCTCCATATGACTGGAGTGACACTTCCGTCTTGACATCACACCCAATACACTACGATTCTCAATATACCCAGCATCGGCGTACACAGAACCTGTTAAAGCCCTGGACGACTCAACTAAAGTACATTGATTGTCGCAAGTATTAGCGGTGCAAGTCTCAGGTTAAGACCAAATACACCTACCCTGATTGCAGACTCCCATAGACACAAGGTCATACTACCAATGGGATTCTGCGGTGGTCTAATCCGGAGCGAAGCTGTCCCGTTTCCGTACCATCGGTGAAACAACCTCCTATTACACTTGCCTGAGTATCCTATACCCAGATATACGAGAAACTATGCCGTTATGTCTCACATAACAACAGCAAGTGCAATACTAGTCTTTTACACATCTATCGATTTCCCAATCTCGACAATGCTCTAACTAGGGATGTTTAATGATTTATCCTTCGTTGATTGATACTGTCTCATATCATTCTCAATCTAGGAACAAATCATAAGGACCCTCCATCATTTATATATCTAAGGTGATCTAATCACAAATGATAGGAGTGCAATCTCATTTGTTACATAGTTAATTTGTACAACAACACTATGATCTGTACAAATAGTGACGCTATGGGTCATAACTGTCCAACAGTTTTACCGCGCTTCTTGCCATGTCATTTATCCTTTTGCAGATCATTGCTTTATTTATGCATGCATTATGAAATTTAGTATAGTCATCTTTATCTTTGTATGCATTGTAATGAAAAGCGCATGGGCTTATTGTATTGGATGAAGGTTTCCCATTTGGGGAGAAAAGCCTAAAAGGGCTACCTTTACCACGATATTTATCGCGCCCTTATTCCGTTTGGTTGCATTATTTACATTTGTCTTGGCTTGATATCTTATTATTCATGTATCCATGTTACGATAACATTTGAGTATTGCTTCTCGTGGTATATCGGATGGAAATCCAGACGTAAATTCCCTAGTCGATTTCGAAGGGATGGTAGTGCGGTCTGTACTGGGATACAATTCCACGTGCCACTTGAAAAAATGCTCACATGTGTGTTTGTGTCCATATTAGTTATCTTCTTTGGCATCAAGTCATAGCATGCTTACTTTAATGCCTAATTGTATCCTTAATTTCTTTTTTGCATTATGCACTTTGTTGACTTTTTTTATTATGCATGAATATATAATGGTTATTTGTTTATGTTTCCGAGTGTATAAGTAGAAATGTTTATGAATTACATGGTCATCATTATTTGATTCCCTTTTATGTGTGCTTATGTGATTATGACGTGCTTGCATTTTCATGAATACAATATACCTATGAAGTTGTATATTTGCCGCTACTTTGACTTACTTTCGAGCATGTAAACTTAGAAGTAGGATATATGCCAATCTAGGTGTAAGTTTTATCTTTTTGCGCATGTGAACTTAGAAGCATGATATTCTTGGAAATGTTACTTAGGCTTGATTAAATTATTACACAAATCCGTTCACTATAATTGACATAAGTAAGGGACCATTCCGAACCCAACGGTTTGAGGTCTTCCCTTGCGAGGGGTGAGTGCGGCCTTAAATCTCATTTTATCGGTTCACACCGGTTGGTGACTCCATCATTCTCTGATTTAGTCCCCCGTGGCTACTCCGTACTCCCAACCAGGCTGCGAGCCTGGGACAGCATGCGTCGCCCAGTTCCTGTGTCCCATGGTGCCCCGCATACGAAAGAAACCTACTACCTCAACTCTTAGCACTCCAACAATATGCTCAACAAGAGAAGCACATTCTGAGGGCCGAAGTTTAGTATAAATCAAGGGAACTCCCAAATACCGCATTGGAAGTACACCCTCTTGGAAACCCAAAACATGAAGCAGTTGATCCTTAAGAGTACGGGAAATACCGGAGGAGAAACGATGACTCTTAGCTAGATTCGGGACCAAACCCGATAAACCTATAAACTGTCAAAGACAATCCTTGATCAAAGAGACCGAGGAAGCATCCGTCTTACAAAAAATCATCAAGTCATCTGTAAAACAATGATGTGTGAGATGGTCATTTAAACAGCTCCAATGAAACTTGAAACCCCGATCATGAGCCATATTCCGAAGTAAACCCGGGAGAACTTCCATAGCCAAAATAATAAGCTATCTCGCGCCATTCTTTTCTACTTTGGATGACTATTCAAGGTGGCCTATGTAACCAGAATCGTCTGATGAGGTTCGGTATCTCTACTTGTTCGTGATGTATCCTCTGTGGTTGCTTAGATGAGGATATTGATCACCCTTTCTTCCAATGCATTTTCTCTTCGAGTGTATGGACGACTATGTTGACTATGTGTGGGTTAGATTGGAATTCTCGAGATTGGCTATAGACTATTGAGTGGATGTATCAGTTTACTGAAGGCTCTCTCCATCATCTTCTTGTTCGGCTGTCGTTTGCTGCGTCAGTTTACCATATCTAGAGGGAGAGAAATGCCCTCTCCTATGATGGGCTCCTCGCCTTATTTTTGTTATTCTCATTGATATTGTATTTACTGTCTGGTCTCGTGCTAGCTTATCTTATGATAATAAATGGCTTCACCTCTCCTGGCTCCTACCCGATGACATCTTCTTATGATCTTATTTTGCTTGTAGCCATACTACTTTTCTTCCAGGAGGGCATGTCTTGGTTAATATACGTACTTTATCCACACACAAAAAAAATAAGGAGGCATAGGATCACCCTGACGCAAGCTACGGCCCCGAGAGAAAAAAACCATTCAGCTCCACATTAATAGACACTGAGAACATAGTAGAAGTCATAAACTCCTACATCCAACCCACCATCCTTTCAGGAAACCCATTAGTCCTCAAAAATGAAACCATAAAATCCCAATGAACAGTATCATAAGCTTTCATCAAATCAATCTTAAGAGCACATCTCGGGATCCCTCCACTCTGATGATAATTCCTCACTAGTTTCTGGCACAATAAAATATTATCGCTAATACGTCGCCCAGCAATAAAAGCAGATTGATTAGTACTGTGCATTAAAGGAAGAACAATCTTAATTTGATTCGCAATAAGCTTGGCAATACACGTGTAAATAGTGTTACAACAAGAAATAGGTCGAAAGTCCTTAACCTGGGTGGGGTTGGGGATCTTTAGTATCATAGCAATAGACGTCGGATTAACTTGTTTCAAAAATCTCCCCGAATGAAAGAATGAATGAATAACACAAAGTACATCATCCTCCATAATACTCCAAACCTTCTTAAAGAAACCCAAATTAAACCCGTCCGGACCAAGAGCCTTATTATCCCTCAGAGAAAACAAGACAGTATTAATCTCCTCATAAGAAACCTCACAGGAAAAAATCTTTGGCTGCTCATTAGACACATGCTTAGTAATAGCAGAATGAAGAATATCCCTATCAATATCCTGTAAACAAGGCTGGGGCCCCAAAAGAGTCTCATAAAAAGATATAATCTCCTCCCTCACTAATACATCATCCTCCAAACGAGTCTCATCCACCTTAGAAAAAGAAGTCATCCTACTGCGACAATGATGATGCTTCATAGGATGGAAAAATAATTTTGAATTTTGATCCCTAAGGTTGAGCCATTGAACATGATATTTATGTCTAGCCAAACCATCTTCAGCCCGACTAAGGTCACTATACCATAAAGAAAGTCCAGCCTCTTCTACTAACAGAACCGAGTCACTAAAGTTATCTTATAAGGCACACTGCACCCTATCCAACTCCTTCCTAACCTCCAAGGCCCTACCTAAAATATTAGAAAAATGCTCAACATTATACCTCTTTAGAGCCACCTTCACATTTTTCATCTTACAACACAAGCGGAAAATCCGGGTACCACAAACACCAATATCCCAAGCCTTAGCCACAATAGAAATGAAATTAGGATGATCAGCCTAAAAATCAAAGAATTTGAAAGGAATTTTTTTCTTATGGGGATTATCGTTTCTGACCCCTCTTACCTCTTTAGCTCTTCTTAGGCTTGCTACCATGATCCAGTTTCTTTTTCTCCAAAAAGTCTTTGGCCTTAACAGTTAGCATATTATCAATAGAAAGGGCGATTCATAATCGGTTACAAGCGGAATCTCAGCTAGACCATCCTCAGAAAGATCTCTAATAGGCAGTGTGGCAATATGAGTGCATTCACTCTTCTCCCTCTTATTCATAGCCTCCACAACAACTTCCTTAGAAGTACAAATAGACAGAAAAGTAACTACCAAAACTTATTACAAACTCCTAGAAGAGCACTCCCTCAGAACAAAAACTCTATCAGCGGCATCACCCGAAATCATAGTCCCACTCGACTTAGTAGGAGTAGCCAGAACTGAAGCCTTACCCATCTTCTTCATAGAGACTGAAATCAATGTACCCTCTCTATCATTAACTACCATATCCAAAAAAGCTATAACCGTAGAAGAAGTGGTGGTCTTAGGAACCTAGGTCTGTGATGGCTCACTCTAATCCCTACTGGGAGCCTGCCTAGGGCAAGAATTCAACAAATGACCAAAAACCTCACAAGTAGTATATTTCACATGAACCCACTCAAATTCGGCCCTAACTTTTAACCACTTACCATTAGAACATTGGAAGTCAAAATCCTCAACCAGGGCCTCCCGAGCATCAATTTCAACACAAACCCGAGGAAAGCTAAGTTGTTTCCTGGAAATGGTAATATGGTCAGCGTTGAGAGGTCTACCAACTGCACTAGCCACAAAACTAAGTCCCTCAGTATTCTAGTACTCAAATGGCAGATTGCAAAGTTGAACCCACATCGAAGCTTTATAGATGTCCTCATTGGTCAAAGGTAAAATCGGTTGCCAAAGCTTAAGAACCAATGGCCTATTAGCCATATGCCACGGAGCTTTGTCCAAAACCGCACAGGCTTCTTGAACACTGGCAAATCTAAATAAAAAGAAACCAATTTCTGAGGTCTTAACCTCCCGTAAGCCAAACCTCCCCCATATCTTGTGAGCAATAGAGTCAACAATTTGAAACGGTAGCCTCTTTCCAACAAAATACCCAACTAATGTACTACGCCAGAAAACACTCCATTCTTCAACAGCCTCTAAATGAGGACACACCTTAACCCATCTATCAACTAAGTTCTGTTGAACATAATATAAGTGTGGTGACACAGGAATTGGCCGACACATGCTGTTCCGGAGAATGATGGAGTCGCCCACCCGGTGTGAACCGAGAAAATGAGATTTAAGGCCGCACTCACCCCACGCAAGGAAAGACCTCAAACCGTTGGGTTTGGAATGGTCTCTTACTTATGTCACTTGTAATGAAAGGATTTGTGTAATAATTTAATCAAGCCTAAATGACACTTATTTCCAAGAGTGCACCATAATCCTAAGTTCACATGCATGAGGATAAAGTTTACATCAAAATATGCAAAAAATCAAATCCTATTACTAAGTTCGCATGCTTAAAAGGTAAGTCTTTTTCAATAGCAAACATATTACATCATAAGAATTCAATATTTATGCAAACATAAACGCAAGCAACTATGGCAGTATTGGCATGCAATATAAAGGAAATCAAAGTAACAGCGAGCATATCGTGTTATAAGTGCGTTATGAAAGCACATAAAATAGGATCAAAGTAACCACGTAATGAACGGAATCAAAATAAGAATATAGCACGAAGGGAAGAAGAAAGATACGAATTCAAATATGCAAAAGAGAAACAGTTAAGGATGCAATCATATATTAAAGATGAACGTGCCATAATGTGATGCAAAAGAACATGGTTAATATGAATGGAAGAAAGAGAATGCGAAGAATAAGAGAAATGCAACGTGTGCCTATATCCATGTAATACTACAAATTTCCGTTTAAGCATATTATACGTGATGCATGATTATGCAATGAGATGTCATACAAATGAATAACACGAAAAGAGAACGCGGCAAAATATCACAGTAAATGTAGCCTTAAGGCATTTTCCCTCGAATATAGGACCTTTGATCCACCCTAATTAGCCCATGCGCATGCATGTATAATGACGTGCAACAAATAAAATGCATGAATGAAATGATAATGTTCGAATGATAAATAAATAACACATAACGAAAAGTAAATAACAAAGCGCGGCAAAGTATTGCGGTAAAGGTAAACCGTAGGCTTTTTATCCCTCCAAGTGGAGGACCTTTAATCCGACCTACTAGGCCCATGCGCACACAACACAATGCATACATATGAAACAAAAGTGAATACAAAGATATCCAGCGCAGCGAAGCATCGTGGTAAAGGATTTTAACCTCTTCAATTAGAGGACCTTTCACTGCACTTACTAAGCCCATGTGATTATCTCAATGCATATATATATGAAACAAAAGTAAATACAAAGATATCGTATTTCGTATACCCGATTGAACATGTCTTACATCCAATCAAATACATCGTCCGGCGCGGTGAATCATCGTGGTAAAGGATTTTTAACCTCTTCAATTAGAGGACCTTTCATCGCACTTACTAAGCCCATGCGCTTATCTCAATGCATATATATGAAACAAAAGGTAAATGTAAAAATATCAGATTTCATATACCCGATTGAACATATCTCACATCCAATCGAATATACATTGACCGGCGCGGCAAAGCATCGTAGTAAAGGATTTTAACCACTTCAATTAGAGGACCTTTCATCGCACTTACTAAGCCCATGCGCTCGATCATATCATTACACGAACAAATAATATGCGGAAATTAAATAACGAATAATAAACATATCAAAATAACATAAAACAAAATATGCATTGTTTGCTCAAGTGGTACGTGGAGTTGTATCCCAAGTGCAGATCATACTACCGTCCATTCGGAATCGGCTATGAAATTTACGTTCGGGATTTCATCATATATACCACAAGAGGCGACACATTTTTCATTTCAATCAAGGGCCACAATCATGCATTATCCACAATACATACATTTTCATTTATTCAAGGGCTACAATCATGCATCAATCCATAATAATCATGCAAACGAAACTCAATAAATAATAAAAATAAAACTGAAAACGAATGTGAAAAATACCCTCAGGTCTAACCTCTTTTGTCGTCTCTCGAAAGCGCGTTACACGACCGTAGGAAGGGCTAATAGTCCACAACTCTTCCGGTTCACTGGTTTAACATCTTAGCTCACTGTTTTGCTGTTTTGGTCGCTATTTTCAATCCGTTTTGCTGCTGTATTTTGGTCACTGTTTCAGATGTGTTAAGGGACTGTCTTGAGGTATTTTCGGGACTGTTTTGGTTCGGTTTTAGGGGGTTTAAGCTGCGATTTCTGTTAATGTTTTGGGTAGTTTTTGGATTGATTTTCAGTGTAGATTAGGGGCTGTCTGGGGGTGTTTTCAAGGGTTAGATTTGCGATAAATTGGGCAGAAGATTAAATGGCTTGTGCGGCAGTTCCAATGGGGGAAGGTTTGCGGTAGTTCCAGGGTATTTCCGGGGCTTTTGTGTGGGTGGACTGGGAGGGTTTTGGATGATTAATGTACGGCAATGTGGACTGGTAATGAGGGTCAGTGTGCGGCTGATACTTTGAGGGGAGCAGGCCTGCGTGAGTGATCCTTGGCGTGAAGTAGGTGGGTTGAGTTGGGGCATTTTAGGGCTTATTGGCGTGAGGATTGAGGGGTTGTTGAAGGTATTTTATGCGTTGTTGGCTTACGTAGGTGCAATGGCTTGTTTGCTAATTAGTAAGGGCTGCGTGAATGAGGGAGAATGAAGGTTGTGTGCTAAGTGTTGAGTGGTAGCATGTAGGTGCCGTTGAAATCTTAAGGGCAGGTGGCGTTTGGTGAAGGGAACCTTGATGCGTGGCTTCTGTGTGTGTTTCTCGTTTGTTGTTTGATCAAGGATGGGCAATGGTGCTTTAGTGGATCAAGAGGGTTCGTGGCTACAAGTGGTTTTTAATGGCGTGGAAGGCATGTGATGGTTGTGTTCAATCCGAGAGAAAGAGCTTAGGGCGTGAGTGGGGGCAGGTCGTCGAAGTTTCTTGGCATGAAGTGTTATTTAGGCGTGAAGGGCTGTGTGAAACGAGGGCAGTTTATGTGAAGGGTATAAGGTTGCGTAGGTTGTTGTGGCCTGTAGGGGTAATGTGAGGGCTCATGTGCGTTAATGAGAGAACGCTAGGGTTTCATCTTTGAATGCATGTCGAGTTGGTGAGGGAGAGGCCGAGAGAGGTGGTCTGTGGGCTGAGTGGCTGTTGACTAAAAGGCTATGTGTGTAAGTCTGATGAAGGCAGGTGTTTATTTTGTATTGTTTGTGAATGAGCCGTGAGTGGTGAATGAGAGGAGAGGTGAGAAAGAGTGTGAGAGACCGAGAGGAAGATGAGTGGGGGGGTTTATTGTTTATGCATGCCGAGAGAGAGAGCAGGTTCCTAAGGTTTCTGTTTTTTTGTTTACCGTGAGTGAGGAGTAGAGGTCTTAGGGTTATTTTAGTGTATGTTTTATAGTGAGAGGGTAGGGTTAGGGTTGTGCATGGTTTTTTAAGGAAATAAAATCAATTAATTAGGGAGGGATTTATTTTAATTATTTAGGGAAAGAATAATTTATTTTAGGAGGGGAATATATTAGATTATGAGAGTGATTAATTTAATTAAATTTGATTTTAATTTAATTTAATTAGTTTCATTTTAATTTAATTTGCTTTAATTTAATTCAATTGTATTTTAGTTTAATTAAATTTAATTTCACTTTAATTTATTTTAATTAAATTTGGTTTAATTTTAATTTACTTTCAATTTAATTGATTGGTTTTATTTAGTTTAATTTAATTTGTGAAATTATTTTAATTGGTTATAATTTAAAATTTGTGACATGTGTTTTAAACATTTTAATTCTTTTAAATTTAGTTTGTGACATGTGTTTCAAAACAGAGGTCCAACAAACGAACCCGAAGCTAATCCAGCGAATAAGATCTAACAAAATACCGATTCTCTTCCGACGACCGTTTCCCGCGCGCTTCCGCGACTTAAAAGGTAGTGCCTCCAAATGAGACTCATCATCGGGTTTCACATGCAAAAATGTAATGCCTGCAGTCGCCCCCACTTTGATGGGACTTGTGCAGTGTGTGACTTTGAATAATCCTATCAAAGTTATGCAATGCATTTTCACTTACCTGGCTCATCAGCTGCCACCTGACTTGCCTGCTACTCCGGCGAGCTGATGATGCAGTGGACCTCGATCCTGGGACGCATCCCAATAACTACAACTGACAATGGGGCCTGGACCTTGGGACGCATCCCAATACCGCTGACAAAAATGGGCCTCAGCCCGGGGATGCATCCCCAAACTATGTAGTGGGTCCACGACCCTGGAACGCATTCTAAAAGCTACAATCGACAACGGGGGCCTCGACCTTGGGACGCGTCCCAATACCGTTGACAAAATGGGCCTCGACCCTAGGACGCATCCCAATAATGATGCAGTGGACCTCGATCCTGGGATGCATCCCAATAACTGCAATTGACAACGGGGGCCTCGACCTTGGGACGCATCCCAATACCGCTGACAAAATGGCTCTCGACCCTAGGATGCATCCCAATAATGATGCAGTGGACCTCGATCCTGGGACGCATCCCAATAACTACAACCGACAACGGGGCCTCGACCCTGGGACGCATCCCCTAAACTGCTGATATGATGAAGTGGGCCTCAACCCTGGGACGCATCCGCAAACTACTGATAAAATATGGGCCTCAACCCCGGGATGCATCCTCAAAACTGCTGATACTGATGGAGTGGGTATAACCCTGGGACGCATCCCCAAACTGATACTAACGATTATGCTGAATGTGGGCCTCAACCCTAGGACGCATCCCCAAAACTGCTGATGATGATGATGACGTAGGCCTCGGCCTTGGGACTCATCTCTGAAACTGAAGTTGATGGGGCCCTCGACCCTGGAACTCATCCCTACAATGGATACTGATGATGATGTAGGCCTCGGCCTTGAGATTCATCCCTGAAACTGATGCTGATATGGGACTCGACCCTGGGACTCATCCCTACAACTGATACTGATGATGACGTAGGCTCGGCCTTGAGATTCATACCTGAAACTGATAATGATGGCGACGTAGGCCTCGGCTTTGGGACTCATCCCCGTAACTAATGCTGATGTAGATGTGGGCCGCACCTTGGGACTCATCCCCGCAACTGATGCTGATGTAGATGTGGGCCTCGCCCGCAAACTGATACTGATGTGGGCCTCGCCCCCAGGTTGATACTGATGTGGGCCTCGCCCTCAGACTGATATGGGCCTCGCCCCCAATCTGATACTAAAGTGGGCCTCGCCATCAAACTGATATGGGCCTCGCCCTCAAACTGATATGGGCCTCGCCCTCAAACTGATATGGGCCTCGCCTCCAAGCTGATACTAATGTGGGCCTCGTCCCCTGAGAGTCATCCCCGAAACTGATATGTTATCGCGTGGGGTGGTATATTCCCGAACCGTTACTGTGATATAGTCCATTCTCGAGCTGTTACTTTGAGGTGGTCCATTCCCGAACCGCGTTCCATTCTCGGACCCTGCTTCATTATCAGATTGCCATTCTCGGCTGGTTCATTCTCAAATTCTGCTTCATTCTAGGATAACCATTCTCGGTTTGTCCATCCATGAACCTTGTTCCATTCTCGGATTACCATTCCTGTCAAAACTGATACTATATACCACCGGAGTGTCATACCCGGCCAGACTGATCCTAAAAAAATGTGGGCCTCGCCCCCAGAGTGCCATACCTAGTAAAACTGATACTGATGTGTTTTCATACCCGGAGTGCCATACCTGGCAAAACGGATCTGATGTCCCCATACCCGGAGTGCCGTACCTAGCAGAACTGATTCTGATAAAGATGTGGGCCTCGCCCCCAGAGTGTCATACCCTGCAAAACTAATACTGAACCAATGTAGGCCTCACCCCCAAAATGCCATACCCGGCAGAACTGCTATTGATACTGATATTTTATTTCAACATATTGTATTGCCTCTCACGAGATAATCTTGATAGCTATACATATTTTCGTCCTCGACGAATGCTTCACGACAAAACCAGAGAATCTTCAAAGTACTCGATACGCTCAAGTACGATCGTCTGAATAAGTGATCTGAACTAGACTCCTAGTGCGTGTGTGCCAAGACTCTTTCGCAGCTTATTCCTTAAGTAAGCCAACTCGATGATTTCGTCTCAGAGAATCGGATCGATGGGTCTAACTAACCTGGATGTCTCGATCACGTTCTGTGATTACGACAACATACTCAACATGATACGGTCTTCTTCATTTTGCTTGTCTCTTTCTTTCATTCTTTTCATTTTTTTTTCTGACACACCTACCCTTTAAGGTAGCATTTCTCCTTATGGTGGTCCTAATACTCGCCCATGGGTAGCTTCACGCTTATCGGTTATAGATGGTCTATTTTTTTTCTTTTCTTTTCAGAGACTTTCTTTGCTTCCAACCATATCATATATCGTAGCCTAAGTAAGCCAAGGTGGACATCCAGGCAAACGGTCATTCACCGATACACCATCTCTTCAACTAGTCATCTCGCCAATCGCTCAGGCTTCCACTGTTGAGATCCTGTAATCAGGTGCACGTGAGTCTAGTTGAGATCAACTTATTCAGAATACCGGACGAGAGATCGTCTTGCACTGATCGTTTCTAAGGTTTCTCTTTTCAGCATACAATGTCATCACCGGACATATGTCTAACTATCAAAGACTTCTCTCTCACTCTTTTTTCTTTTTCTTCTTCTTTTTTTCTCACACTCCAAGGAATTCTTCCTTTCAAACGCTGATAATGTGGACTTCGCCTCCTGAAATCCATACCCTGGAAATCATATTGATATGGGCCTCAACCCTAGGATTCTTCCCCGAAACTGGTTCATTCTGCAACTGATACTGTGGGCTTTGTTCCCGAACTGTACTAAATAAAGTGGGTTCTTGAACTCGGATCGATGTGGGCCTCACCCCCAAAACCGATACTGATGTGGGCCTCGCCCCCAACTGATGTGGGCCTCGCCCCAAACTGATACTGAAATGGGCCTCAACCCTGGGGTTCATACCCGAACCTGATACTGTGATGTTGCTACTCTGATTGGCTTGCTTTTGCCATTTTCTCTTTTTCTTCTTCAAAACCTGTGAACACAAAACAAACACCAAAGAATGCAAAATGTGTTACGTGTATGCATGCATGCATGAATGAATTTTCTATCCCGTTGGGTTAGGTCTTCCGCTAATTCTCTGGGTGACTGCTCGGTCTTCTTTTACCTAGGCAAAGTACTGCTTCAATCTATCAATATTGATCCGCTCGGTGAACTCATTCCCTTCACAAATCTGACAGGCTCACTGCCCCGTTTCTCAATTTTTGAATGGCCATCTTATCTTTTCTGCTTGCTTCTTCCAAGGATTTCCCATGTTCTGGACACCACTGAGCATCATAGTACCAAGGTTGAATGCTAATATATTCATGTTGCAGGTTGAAAGGAATAAACTCAGGTAAGTAAGCGAAATGAACGTCTTTATTATCATTGAGAAAAAAAGGTTCGAACAAATAGATAGAATCAATGTCTTTATTAATAAATGCTGGATCACAACTGAATAAGGTTATGGAGACAAATATCTCCATAAATTGAAGTTTATTTTCCCTTGCTTTCTTATTTCCTTCAACCATCAATTTCTCCAGGTACAGTAGTTCCTCTTCCCATTCACTTCTCCCTTTTGCGACCACCGTCTCATCACTGTCTGAGAATTTTTCCCAAAGATCCTCCTTCTGCTTTATTTCACTTTTACCACTGTTGCCCCGTATCCCCATGCGAGAAGTTTGGTAGTTATGGGTTTGAAGGACACGGCTGTCGGGTAGGCCGGAGTCAATAATGTGGGTAGGTGGAGGTTTTCTGTGTATGTTGGCTTGTTCTTTTTCAGGGTTGGGTATTTTATGGGCATCAATGAGATTTTGGTTTTCATGCCTAAGGCAGATGCATTTATTAGTTTCATGGCCTCTTTGCTGGTGGTAGTGGCAGTAAAGGTTTAGCTTAAGGTAGCGTGGTACAGGGTTGGAAGTGGTCTGGGCTCTAAGGGAATCATGAGTCCTTGCTTTTCCAGCTCTTTAAACACCTCTAATAAAGGTCTACCAAGTTTGGAGAATCGTCTGTTTCTAACAGGGGCAACCTCATGGGAAGTGGGCTTGGTCTCCGAAGGTTCCCCGATGATCTTTCCATTCTAATTGTTCATCTCTCTGTTATCGGCTATACAGAGTACGGTCAAACTGGCCACAACATTAGTCAGAACTTGTAATATCTCAATAATTCCTGTTACTTTGGTCTCCAATTGATCCAGGCGGGATCCCTCATTGGCTGACTCGTTTATGTTGGTTGATGGTCTTTTGACAAGTCTCTCTGCTTTCCTAACCCAACGGGAATCTATAAAAATCTTTTTGAGACATAGAAGGTGTTAACATGATGCATGTATGTATGAGGTGCATGAGATGCATGTAACATATAGAACATACTAAATCAATTTAAATTTTTAAACAAATCGGCTCATTACCATTTTAGAAGCTTTTGGGCTAAATGTCATAGGAGTGAACTCGTCCCAGTTTAAATGGCCCAACGAGTTCGCATCTCATGGCAAGGAGCCCAACTACATCCAAATGGTAATGTTTCGAACACAAGCACAAAATGGCCCATCAACATTTAGAGGCCTTTAGCCCAATCGTCATAAGATACATTCTTGTCCCAGTTTAAATGGCCCAACAAGCCCATATCCTATGACAAATGGTCTAAATGGATCCAAACGACGATGTTCCCAAACACAAGCATGAAGATAATTCAAGCATAAAAATAGTAAATTCTACAAGGTGGCCCATCAACATTTAGAGGCCTTTGGCCCAATCGTCATAAGGTACGTTCTTGTCCCAGTTTAAATGGCCCAACAAGCCCATATCCCATGACAAATGGTCCAAATGGATCCAAACGATGATGTTCCAAGAACACAAACATAACAAGACAATTCAAGCGTAAAACAGTAAATTCTACAAGGTGGCTCATCAACATTTCAGAAGCTTTGGGCCTAATGGTCATACGATACGAACTCGCCCCAGTTTAAATGGCCCAAAAAGTTTGCATTTCTGACAAGAAGCCCAACTATATCCAAATGAGGATGGTCCATAAGCATATGCGCAAGGGAATAATTGTTACTTTAGCCATACAACCCCGGTCTATGGGTGGGTTCGTGAGAGTATAGACAAAGACCCTTGCTGGCGAAGGATTGCCCACAACTAGGTCTCCCCACTCAAGGGTTCGAGCAACCAAGCAAGCTCACCTTTTTTATACCTTGCGGTACGTGCCAACAAGTCATGTTGTGTGACTAACTGTCAAATGGATTTCTTGTTGCAGATTCCCCAGAGGGAGGGTGGAGCGAACTCTCTTAAATACCCAAGCCTCTTAGGCTCTTATCGCTTGGTGACAGGAATAAGCAACAAGTCCTCCAAATTAGTCTGTCACAACAGGCCAAGGGTAGTGACTATTTAGGTGCCTCCACAGCTTTTCCTCGAAAGGTAGTGAATGAAGGAAGAAACCAAACCATTACCTAGCCTTAAAAGATGCCTTTGGCCAAACCCTCATTTTACCCATTATAGACACAGTTAATTAAAACACAAATCCAAACATTACAAGACATATTTCGGGGCCGATTCTCTATCCCCAATAGAGTCGCCAGACTGTGGTGACACAGGAACTGGGCGCCGCATGCTGTTCCGGGCTCGCAGTCCGGTTGGGAGTACGGAGTAGCCCACGGGGGACTAAACCGGAGAATGATGGAGTCGCCACCCGGTGTGAACCGGGAAAATGAGATTTAAGGCCGCACTCACCCCTCGCAAGGAAAGACCTCAAACCGTTGGGTTCGGAATGGTCCCTTACTTATGTCACTTGTAATGAAAGGATTTGTGTAATAATTTAATCAAGCCTAAATAACACTTATTTCCAAGAGTGCACCATAATCCTAAGTTCACATGCATGAGGATAAAGTTTACATCTAAATATGCATGAAATCAAATCCTATTACTAAGTTCGCATGCTTAAAAGGTAAGTCTTTTTCAATAGCAAACATATTACATCATAAGAATTCAATATTTATGCAAACATAAACGCAAGCAACTATGGCAGTATTGGCATGCAATATAAAGGAAATCAAAGTAACAGCGAGCATATCGTGTTATAAGCGCGTTATGAAAGCACATAAAATAGGATCAAAGTAACCACGTAATGAACGGAATCAAAATAAGTACATAGCACGAAGGGATGAAGAAAGATGCGAATTCAAATATGCAAAAGAGAAACAGTTAAAGATGCAACCGTATATTAAAGATGAACGTGCCATAATGTGATGCAAAAGAACATGGTTAATATGAATGGAAGAAAGAGAATGTGAAGAATAAGAGAAATGCAACGTGTGCCTATATCAATGTAATACTACAAATTTCCGGTTAAGCATATTATACGTGATGCATGATTATGCAATGAGATGTCATACAAATGAATAACACGGAAAGAGAGCGCGGCAAAACATCATGGTAAATGTAGCCTTAAGGCATTTTCCCTCGAATAGAGGACCTTTGATCTACCCTAGTTAGCTCATGCGCATGCATGCATAATGACGTGCAACAAATAAAATGCATGAATGAAATGATAATGTTCGAATGATAAATAAATAACACATAACGAAAAGTAAATAACAAAGCGCGGCTAAGTATTATGGTAAAGGTAGACCGTAGGCTTTTTATCCCTCCAAGTGGAGGACCTTTAATCCGACTTACTAGGCCTATGCGCACACAACACAATGCATACATATGAAATAAAAGTGAATACAAAGATATCTGGCGCGGTGAAGCATCGTGGTAAAGGATTTTAACCTCTTCAATTAGAGGACCTTTCACTGCACTTACTAAGCCCATGCGCTTATCTCAATGCATATATATATGAAACAAAAGTAAATACAAAGATATCGGATTTCGTATACCCGATTGAACATGTCTTACATCCAATTAAATACACATCGTCCAGCGCGGTGAAGCATCGTGGTAAAGGATTTTTAACCTCTTCAATTAGAGGACCTTTCATCACACTCACTAAGCCCATGCGCTTATCTCAATACATATATATGAAACAAAAAGGTAAATGTAAAAATATCAGATTTCGTATACCCGATTGAACATATCTCACATCCAATTGAATATATATTGACCGGTGCGGTGAAGCATCGTGGTAAAGGATTTTAACTCCTTCAATTAGAGGACCTTTCATCGCACTTACTAAGCCCATGCGCTCGATCATATCATTACACGAACAAATAATATGCGGAAATTAAATAACGAATAATAAACATATCAAAACAACATAAAACAAAATATGCATCGTTTGCTCAAGTGGTACGTGGAGTTGTATCCCGAGTGCAGATCATACTACCATCCATTCGGAATCGGCTATGAAATTTACGTCTGGGTTTCCATCCTATATACCACGAGAGGCGACACATTTTTCATTTTAATCAAGGGCCATAATCATGCATTATTCCACAATACATACATTTTCATTTATTCAAGGGCCACAATCATGCATCAATCCATAATAATCATGCAAACGAAACTCAATAAATAATAAAAATAAAACTGAAAACGGATGTGAAAAATACCCTCAGGTCTAACCTCTTTTGTCGTCTCTCGAAAGCGCGTTACACGGCCGTCGGAAGGGCTAATAGTCCACAACTCTTTCGGTTCACTGGTTTAACGTTTTAGCTCACTATTTTACAGTTTTGGTCACTGTTTTCAATCCGTTTTGCTGCTGTATTTTGGTCACTGTTTCAGATGTGTTAAGGGACTGTCTTGAGGTATTTTCGGGACTGTTTTGGTTCGGTTTTAGGGGGTTTGAGCTGCGGTTTCTGTTAATGTTTTGGGCAGTTTTTGGACTGATTTTCAGTGCAGATTTGGGGCAGTCTGGGGGTGTTTTCAAGGGTTATATTTGCGATAAATTAGACAGAAGATTAAATGGCTTGTGCGGCAGTTCCAATTGGGGAAGGTTTGCGGTAGTTCCAGGGTATTTCCGGGGCTTTTGTGTGGGTGGACTGGGAGGGTTTTCGATGATTAATATACGGCATTGTGGACTGGTAATGAGGGTCAGTGTGCGGCTGATACGTTGATGTGAGCAAGCCTGCGTGAGTGATCCTTGGCGTGAAGTAGGTGGGTTGAGTTGGGGCGTTTAAGGGCTTATTGGCATGAGGATTGAGGGACTATTGAAGGTATTTTATACGTTTTTGGCTTACGTAGGTGCAATGGCTTGTTTGCTAATTTGTAAGGGCTGCGTGGATGAGGGAGAATGAAGGTTATGTGTTAAGTGTTGAGTGGTAGCATGTAGGTGGCGTTGAAATCTTAAGGAGAGGTGGCGTTTTGGTGAAGGAAACCTTGATGCGTGGCTTCTGTGTGTGTTTCTCGTTTGTTGTTTGATCAAAGATGGGCAATGGTGCGTTAGTGGATCAAGAGGGTTCGTGGCTACAAGTGATTTTTAATGGCGTGGAATGCCTGTGAGGGCTGTGTTCAATCCGAGAGAAAGAGCTTAGAGCGTGAGTGGGGGCAGGCCGTCGAAGTTTCTTAGCATGAAGTGTTATTTAGGCGTGAAGGGCTGTGTGAAACGAGGGTAGTTTATGTGAAGGGTATAAGGTTGCGTAGGTTACTGTAGCTTGTAGGGGTAATATAAGGGCTCATATGCGTTAATGAGAGAAGGCTAGGGTTTCATCTTTGCATGCATGTCGAGTTGGTGAGGGAGAGGCCGAGAGAGGTGGTCTGTGGGCTGAGTGGCTGTTGACAAAAAGGCTATGTGTGTAAGTCTGATGAAGGCAGGTGTTTATTTTGTATTGTTTGTGAATGAGCCGTGAGTGGTGAATGAGATGAGAGGTGAGAGGGAGTGTGAGAGACCGAGAGGAGGATGAGTGTGGGGGTTTATTGTTTATGCATGCCGAGAGAGAGAGAGCATGTTCCTAGGGTTTCTATTTTTTTGTTTGCCGTGAGTGAGGAGTAGAGGTCTTAGGGTTATTTTAGTCTGTGTTTTATAGTGAGAGGGTAGGGTTAGGGTTGTGCATGGTTTTTTAAGGAAATAAAATCAATTAATTAGGGAGGGATTTTTTAATTATTTAGGGAAAGAATAATTTATTTTAGGAGGGGATTATATTAGATTATGGGAGTGATTAATTTAATTAGATTTGATTTTAATTTAATTTAATTAGTTTCATTTTAATTTAATTTGCTTTAATTTAATTCAATTGTATTTTAGTTTAATTAAATTTAATTTCACTTTAATTTATTTTAATTAATTTGGTTTAATTTTAATTTACTTTCAATTTAATTGATTGGTTTTAATTTAGTTTAATTTAATTGGTGAAATTAATTTAATTGGTTATATTTTAAAATTTGTGACATGTGTTTTAAACATTTTAATTCTTTTAAATTTAGTTTGTGACATGTGTTTCAAAACGGAGGTCCAATAAGCGAACCCAAGCTAATCCAGCGAATAAGATCTAACAAAATACCGATTCTCTTCCGACGACCGTTTCCCGCGACTTCCACGACTTAAAAGGTAGTGCCTCCAAATGAGACTCATCATCGGGTTTCACATGCAAAAATGCAATGCCTACAATAAGGCAGTTGAAATAGACCCCGGATCAAGAGATCTACCCTGTTGGAACCATTCAACACTTTTGCATAACTCAGGGTACCTTCTGCACCCAAACCAGGAGATTTGTTGGCTCCTTTTACGACTTTGGTGCCCCAAATATTAAAAAAAATGAATTTTTACATAGGAAAATTTAATTACAACATTGGTAAAAATTGGCCTTATGGCCTTGCATCTCAAAACCAAAACCAACATAAAAATAAGAGTGAGAAAAATTCAATGCAAAAATCATTCATCACATGAATCAACAATAAGCATTCATCTCATGAATATTATTTTATGCCTATTCATCCAAACATGCATATAATTATTTATGTCTCATATAAAAAAAAAAATTAGTAACGTTAAATGAAAAAAAGAAGGGTTAAGAACACTTTTCAAACTCGCTCTTGATGCCAATTGTAGGAATCGATTTGCTAGCGCAGCGGAAATACATTAGGCACTTGAGATCAGATTTGAAAAAAATTTCCGCCCTCCCCTTTTACAGCCGAATGTTACCAGCTCTTTCACTGAAATTGTTCTTCTATTTTGAATAAAATTTCAGCCCGATAACAACATATCAGATATGGACTGTTTTGGATCCAAAATTGTGCACAACTCACTGCCCAAACTAGCCCCTTTATGCGTGAACTGCAACTGTATTTGAGGTCTGGTTTTTCAGTTAAAAATAGCCCCAATACAGTCATAAAACACCCCTAAATATTCCCTAATATTTCTGGATAAAAATCAAATTGAATGCAACTCCAAAAACACAACATAAGTGGCGGTATTGAGCAATATTTGCTCACTGCCATGAGATGATGAATAATAGAAGGAGGTGATGATTTTTGTTCGGCACCAAATAGTCTTCCATGATATGTCTCATTACTAATGGAAAATAGAGTGGGCTATACTCACAAACTTATCTCTTAACACTTTAGAGATCAAAGTGTCACACGAGATTTGGTTTTGGTTTTTCCTTTTTCTTCTTTTTTCTTTTCTCAACTTTTGAGATAATAGTAAGAACAAGAGAGGGTGGCTAGGGTTATAATGGTTTAGGTTAGGTAAAAAGGAAATCTAATTTTCTTTATATACCTAGGGTTTTTTATTTCCAAATTAAACAAACCATTCCCCTCCATCTATAGTAAGAATCGACCACACTTGTATTTTTGTCAAAATTTTATAACAACAATTTTTTTATTTCCTTAATGAAAAAATGTTACAAAATTAAATATGATATCACCTTTGGAAAGGTGTAACATCTAAAACCAACTAAAGGTTCCCAAATACCTATTTTTCGAAATACAAAAACATAAAACTTTATTAAATTATATAATATAATTTAATAACTCATAATAAAAATTATCATATAATCATTCATTATAAAGCTATATATTAAAAATAATATATAGTTGTAAGTATGACAAAATAATATTATTAATCATATTAATAATATATATTCTACATATTTGAGTATATAATTGGACAATCTAATTATATTTAATCTACTATAGTTTATCGAGCTAACATTGGGACCAAATGGATCAACGGTTCCGAGATCCAATAATCCCTGAATATTAATTAAACTCTTAATTACATATTTCGAATTATAAACTTCGAGTTATTCCACTAAAAACCCGAAGCTGCACTCTCATTGCTGTAGAGAGATAATATAAGCTAAACCACGTCGGTGTCCATCGATATAGTCATTAAATACGGACTGGCCCTTCACAAGTATCTTATAATTAGAGTCGGGATATAATTTCCGTTATACCCCTCTAATTATTTTTACCTTAAGTATCATTGATTCTCTAATGAATGATTTATTCATAACTGTTACGAATGTTAATCTTTCTAATCGTAATAGAAACACTAGAGTGTTCTAATAGTTCAAGTACCGAATCTACCCTTAAGGAAGATACTCCTCTACTTCTTGCAAGAAGGATTGAACTTCATATCTATGTAAAATGTCCCCAGCTACACACCGATCCATGTCCCCAAAGTACGAAGCTATTGGTCGGGATTGCTATACCAACCTCATCTTTGTAAATCAAAGGACATAGCCTGCCATGTAGGAGTTCGTAGTACACTCAAGATTCATATCAATCCATATATGACCATCTTCTAAATTGAAATGAATTTCTTTATCTAACGGATATTATAAGAAACTCATTTATATTTGGGTCTAGTCCTTTATGATCACATCATATAAGGTGCCTTCATTTTCATGTCTCCACATGGACGATCCCGGATCAAGGTCCTCATACAATTATAGAAATTGAATACAGCTATTGATAAACAGAAAACAAAGTACTAGCTTTATTTTCTCTCTATAGACTATTTTAGATTACTAACGTCAGACTTAAATCCTCTTGTGTATTACACTCATACACTATGTCCGAAGGTATATTAGTAATCTATGGTAAACAAGATAATTTACAATATGTGATATTAAATAAATATTTTGATAAATGAATAATACATCTTTTTATTTCATAAAATATAATTATGTTAACATTACATTACATGAAGCTCTAGGCATATATCCCAACAAGTCCATTATGTAAATGTAAGGCGACCTTGATACGAGATGGTCCATGTGATTAAATAATAATGGAGACACCTTACATGATGTGATCATATAGACTAGACCTAGATAGAAATGAATTTCTTATAAATGGTCATATATATTGATTTAAATACTGAGTGTACTACGAACTCATGCATGGTAGACCATGTCATGTGATTTACAAAGGTGAGGTTGGTGTATAAATCTTGACCAATAGCTACGTACTTTGAGGACATGGTTTGGTGTGTAGCTGGGGACGTTTTACATAGATATAGAATTCACTCATTCTTGCGAGAAGTTGAAGAGTATCTTCCTTAAGGGTTGATTTGATATTGGACGATTAGATCACTCAAGTGTTTCTATTGTGAATAGAAAGTTTAATATTTATAATTGTTATAAATAAATCATTCATTGGAGAATCAATAATACTTAAGGTAAAAATAATTGGAGTGGTATAACAGATATTTTCACCGGCTCTTATGATAAGATACTCCTGAATGGTCAATTCGTATGTAATGACTATATCGATGAACACCAATATAGTTCATCTTATATAATATATCTATGACAACGAGAGTGCAGTTTTGGTTTTTTAGTGGAATAACTTAAAGTTAATAATTCGGAATATTTAATTAAAAAGTTCAATTAATATTTTGGGATTATTGGAGCTTGGAACTGTAGGTCTATTTGGTCCCCGTGCTAGCTCGATATATTGTACCAAATTAAATATAATTAGAAAGTCCAATTAGAAACTTACATATATTGTTAATATGATTAATAATATATTATTCACACATAGAACTTATAGTAACTTTAATATAAGATATTTATAAATGTTAATTCTTATAAGATAATCACTTAACATTTTATAATTTTAAATCTTGTAATCATTAAATTATATATCGCATGTAATTTAAGTTTTGGGAACAAATGGATTTTAAATTTGATTTTAAATTCATATCTTTATTAAGATGGAAATTACAAGAGTTATTTTGGCAACATAATTATGTCTCAATGAAAGCATTTAAAAAGAAATATATCATTGCCATTATAGGCCTATGACCGAATTTCGACATGTTAAGGGGAATGATTTCTTCTTTTTTTTGATAACAAAATTAAACTCTAGATATAAAAAGGAAAATTATTTTTCTTTTTCACTCTAATTCCTTTTGAAAACCCCTAGCCACCCTTGTTCTTGTTTTCTCTCAAGAGTTGAAAGAAAACGAAAGACAAACAAAAGAAAAGTTGGCGTGTTACAAAGCTTTGATCCTAAAATGATTAGTGATCATTTGAGTGAGTCAAGCCCACATTTGCATTTTTTTTACGGCAAATCATAGTAAAGAAAACCATTCAGAGAACATCTTCATCTTCTTATTATTACCATTATGGGCAGTGAGCAAAAAAATATGTTCACTCACGTTACTAGAAACTTTGTGTGGTTTGGTTTTGGTTCTATTTTGTGTAAAATATTTAGCAATATTAAGGTCTGACTTTGGGACCTTTTGAGGGTGATTTAGAGTTCAAAAAATTTCGACAACCATTTTCCAAATTTAGGAACACAGCGAGCATCAAATGATGCTGAATTCACTTGGATGTTTAAGGCCAAGCAAACCCCTCGCAACGGATAGAACCCTAAGCACCATAAATTTGATTTTATAGGAATAAAACCCTTCCAAGGCCACAAAGAAGACCCACAAAGAACTTTTCTTTGAGAACCCTTAAGTTGATTCCTTGTAGTATTTTGCTAGCACGAAGATGCCATTAAGGTTGCCACGCCTTAGATAAGTTGATTGCATGAAATAAAGGGAATCCATCTCTTAAGCAATTTTGGACAGAGCCAAGCTTTCAAATGAAGCAAATTTTTGAAACTGGATCATTCATTCATTAAGAAAGAAATGTTAAAATATATAGTACCATGAAAGAAACCCTAATAGGTGCAAAAATATCAAAACATCCTAACTTGCTAACTAACGACTATTTAAAGGCTATGCCTTTAATAGTCATTTAATAATCTAGACAACATAACATAAATGTCAAACAAGGTGGCTAAAGTCATCAACAACTTTGCCAAAAAAAATTCAACAAAAAAAGAAAAACAACAAAATCATAAAAATCCAACAAAGGTGGCAAGTTTTTCAGAGCCATATCTAAATTATCTCCTTGACAAAAAAAAACCTCTAAAATTTGTGGCCTTTATCTTTTTAGACCTAATGATGTATTTTGAAGCCTAATAAGTCTTGTCTTGGTCGAATATTTAGTGTTGGGCTAAATTCGGCTTGATTCGTCAAAATGATTCGTCAAAATGTACTTGACTTCCGAATTATCGGTGCGTCAATCTGGTATGACTTGGGTAAAGTGAAATAGCTTTGGACCGACTCCATAGAAGCCCTCATTGTAGTGAAATATCTGATTTTAATGTCCTTGTAGAGCGTATTATTGGTAGAGCTAAAAATTAAAGTTGTAAATCTCTCTCTTTTACGGGGCGTTTACAGCTAATTAAATCAGTGCTATTTTCTATCCATGTGTATTAGTCTTTGTTGTTTATATTGCCAAAGACCGTAATTAGGAAGATAGAGTCTAGAGAGAGAGAGAGAAGATAGAGTCTCCTTATCCCAAAAAAAATGAAGATAAAGTCTATCCTGAAGTCATTTCTTTGGTAGTGAGCTTGTTTCGACAGAGCGAAAGTGGTTGGGGATAGAGTTTGTTTGCCTGTCAAAGAAGGGGTTTGGGGATTAAGAAGCTAGAATTGGAATAAGACATCTATTACTAAGCACTTATGGTTTCTTAATTCGGGTAATAAATCCTCTTTATCTACGTAGGTACGTTCTTACTAATTGATGGGGCATAGTTTTTGGGAAGTTACTCGTCTTAGTGATTGTTCTTGGAGTTGGCAAAAATTTTAAGCCTTCGTAATTTTGTGTGTCGTAGGATTAGGTTTCATATTGGGAATGGTGAGAAGGCATTATTATGGTATGACAATTGGCACCTTATGGGACCAATTGTGGATACCTTGGGAGAGAGAGTCATTTATGATTCCGGATTAGATTAGATGGCTAGGGTAGCCGCTATTGTTGATGGTAACTGTTGGCGCTGGCCATCAGCGAGGTCAGCCAATCTTATCCAATTGGCCTGTTCTATGCCTTTGGATTTTGTTCCTTGTGATACGAATGAGGATGTGCCGATATGGGAGGATGATCATAAAGGTATTTTTTCGGTCAGGAATGTTTGGGATGCGTTGAGGTAAAAAGTAATCGGGTGAAAATCCAGACTAAATTCCGTAGCCGAATCCAAATGGACGGTAGTGCGGTCTGTGTTGGACAATTATGACCCATAGTATCACTATTTGTACAGATCATGGTGTTGTTGTACAAATTAACTATGTGACAAAGGAGATTGCACTCTTATCATTTGTGATTAGATCACCTAGCTATATAAATGATAAGAGGTCCTTATGATTTGTTCCTTGATTGAGAATGATATGAGACAGTATCAATCAATGAAGGATAAATCATTAAATATCCCTAGTCAGAGTATTATCGAGATTGTACATCGATAAATACGTAAAAGACTAGCATTGCACTTATGCGTATTGTGAGGGCATAACGGCATAGTTCTCATATATTTAAGTATTGGATACTTATGCAAGTGCGATATGAGGTTGTGTTTCACCGATGGTACGGGAAATAGCTTCGCTCTGGATAAACCCCCTCGGAATCCCATTGGTAGTTTGACTATATGTCTATGGGAATCCAACATCAGGGTAGGTGTATTTGGTCTTAACATGAGACTTGCATAGCTAATACTTACAACAATCAATATACTTTGGTTGAGCTCGTCCAGGGCTTTAACCGGTTCTGTGTATGCCAATGCTGGGTATATTGAGAATCGTAGAGTATTGGGTGTGATGTCAAGATGGAAGTATCACTCCAGTCATAGTGGAGATGATGTCACACAGGATACGGTATTAGTGCTCTTAAGTGCTGCGCGGCCATCGGGATATTATGACTAGGTCATGTATATCCGATTATATAGACTAGTTACCAGACATCCGATAAGTGCTTCGTACGGGGCAGACACAATTCCAGCCTCAGGCCTAGCACGTGATCATCTGATACTGGACAGAAATACATAATACCATGTATACTATGCCTGATACAGATCCTTTATTCTTGTAAGGATATTTCCGGAGAATTGGGTAGGCATGGCGCTTTGCTAGAGACCAACCTTGTCTTGTAAATCGGTAAGACATAGTACGAGGTACTCTCGTGTTCGGATAGTCCGACGACCGTATTTACTGCCAACATATCTGGGGATCTCATGGGTCGTTTCCCAATGATTCACCAATGATGTATGACTCGCACTTTATTAATCTGGGATTAATTAGAAGAGAGAGAAAATTAATCTATGATTAATTTCAGAGATATTTTATCTAGGATAAAATATCAATAAAAGAGATATAACGATTAATTTGGAATTAATCGGTAAATTAATATATTTGATATATTAAAAGAAATTGGATTTCGACGCAGAATTAAAATTAGATTTTAATTCAGGCGAACGAATTAATTTAGAATTAATTCGTTAGCGACGTGAATAGTGAATTCGCAAGGCGTAATCATTTAATTACGACGCGATGGAAAATTCGCTAATTAGGAATTAGCTATCTCGAGCCCGAGAGTGATTATGAGCGCATTCGCATTTCGAATTTGAATGTGGCACGTAAATCACATCAAGCGTCAAATCATTAGTCGCATCAAGCGTCAAATCACTTGTCACTTTGAGTGATGTGACTTGACAACATGTCACTTTATTAAAGTTGATATGACTTGATGGATTTTTGATGTTGGAGTGTGGATTTAAAGTGGATTTAATTTGTCTTTTTGAAAGCAAATTAAATGGAAAAATCATTTTATTGTTTTTGGAAAATATATAAAGTAAATTGATTTGCACTTTTGGCTAAGTTAACATAACTCTCTCTCTCCTTTTTCTCTTCCATCTCCTTTCTTTCTCACGCCCAATGGAGGGCTATTCACTGCCTGAAAATGGCATGAATAAGGGAGGATGTTTGAGGGTTTTGTGACAAAATTCAAGTGCTAGCACACTCCTTAGAGGCATACGAAGGTGTTAGGGAAACCCACCCACGAGCCGGGAATCGTTTGACGCAAGTTTGAGGCTCAAATTCATGAAGCAAAACTGAAATTTCTTGACAGTGGACTGCTCACAGTTGGCGTGAACCTTGGAGGGGAGATGAGTTTTGTTCTTCATCAAATCGTCTCAACCGATCGATGTGAGTATTCTGCTATCTCATTTGATGTATTCACACATTATTTTCCTGCTTGTTATGATCTTGGGACCTAGAATAAAACCAACAATGGCATCAGAGCCTAGGTTTGAGCATGAAAATGTTAGGGCTTAAATTTGGGTATTTTGAATTTGAGCATGATTTTATGAAATTGGATGATTAAGTATGCTTAAATATGGTTGAATTGAAGATTGATTGGATCAATTTCAAGAAAATGTGATTGGATCATTTTTCCCCAAATTGGTTATGGTGGCCGAATGTTAATGCCCTAATTAGTCTTGGAATTTTGATTTTTTGGACATTGGATGTGTAGGAAATCATTTGGGTATATGATTTAATGTCGATTTTGTAATTGATTGGATTAAATTTGAATCGGACATAAAATCCCCAAATTACCGAGACTTTGAAGCATGAAATTGGGTTTGATTTTTCATCAATGTATTGGACATGTGATAATGATGATGAACATGATTAATTAGGCTAATTGATGTTTTAGAAATTTTAATTGGAGAATTAATTATGTTGAACACTTTATGTAATTAAATTGGAAATTTGGAATTTGATAATTTAATTATTTGGGCCTAATTTTGGAAATTGGACTTTTAAAAGTTGTAATTGGGCTTGTTGGGCTTTGTTGTACAAAGTAAGGTTAAGGCAAAATGGATTGGATCTAATTGGGCCCAAAACCACTTCCGTTAAGCCCAAATGCGACTTAATGAACCTTTAAAGTTTAATTGGGCCTAATGGGCCAAGATTGATTTATGGGCTTATGGGGTAAATCCCGGATTGGATTTTGGTTTTTCGGTTTGACCCGAGTTGACCAAAAATCCAAGCCTTAAGAAATCAATTAAAATCCCATTGGACTTTAATTGAATTGACGTTGGATGTTAATCGGTCTTTGAGATGCGTTACGATTAAATTTGGAATTTAAGTCATAAAAGGTTTATTATTAAAGTGTAATATTTAATTTGGAATTAAATAGCGAATTAGAATTAAATGCATATTAAATTAGATTTAATGTTGTAGTTTAATTTAATTCGAGAATTCATACTTTGAGTACTTATTCGCAAAACGAGTTTGACTCGAACAAAATCAAATCGTTGTTTGAACATTGGATGATCATTAATTATCAGATTAATTAATTTGATTAGATTGATTGATAACATGTTTGTGTGAATACTTGGTTGTGATGAATGAATAATGAATATCAAATGGATATTAGTGGGGTGGGGGCAATTTTGGAAATTATTGTAATAAATTTGATTTATTAAATTGGACCTGCGTGTCCAGCCTTATCACTCCATATTCTTTGTATTCTCTTCTCACCTATTCCCCTCAATGAAATGAGGTTTCTTTAGAAGTGTAGTGTAACGGGTAGAAGTAATACAAGTGCTAGTTATGAGAGAGAAAGGGAGAGATTTGATCTAGGATCAATATGTTAAGTATCCATCCGTATATCATTATTATTTATTTTCATATGCGCTTTATTATGTATTTAGAATGCATGTTTAAGGTTGTATGATGATGAGACCTTAACAAAGATAATAAAATGGTAGCCAATTTGCACGCGAAAAACCTTCATCAAATATCATGCGTTTTTCCTTCCATTAAGTGATTCTTACTCAAGATCCGAGATTGGCATTGGGTTGTTGGCCAAAGTCAAGCCCTTTGTCCGTCGAAGATGTGTTTGAATCACGAGAGTTTTTTTCTATATCGGTGTCTTGTCCAAGTTGTGGTTTGTTGGCCAAAGTCAAGACCACTTCTTGTCACTCGACATTGATTACGAAGCTTTCCATGGTCAATGGGTCGCGCTTGACTGGGATCATTAGGTTTGTTGTGCCAAAGCCAAGGCCTAGTTGATTCAGAGGAAAAAGGTTAGGCTACATATTGGATATGTAGGCATATATAAGATAAATGTTTCGGACTTGGATGTCCACCTACCGGATCTAGGAATTGGATTGGATCCAAATGATCTTAGAGATCTACCTAGTTAATTATCATACAATTTGTTGGCCAAAGTCAAGATTGTGTGACATTTAACGGGATCCTAGCCCACTAAGAAACACGGTTTCCCGAGTACTCGACAGAGGGTTATAGGCTCGCCGAAAATAGTGGGAGGCAAGAATTGAATTTGCAATATTCGTTCAATTACTTGCCATACGCGCTCAAATAAATATCACTCGTCAAATAATTAAAAGTATTAGTTGGATTAATATTTAATGTTGTTTTAATTAATATAGTTGGACTATATTCAAACAAATTCAAAAAATAGTTGATTTTATAATTGGATTATAGTAATCAATATAATTGAATTAATATTATAGTTGATTAAATAATTGGATTATTGTAATCATTATAATAAATAGTACCTGAAATAATTGATTAAATAGTTGGACTATTAAAATCAAGAAATATTGAAAGATTGGACATTTAAATATAATCTTGGATTAAAATATTTTAATGGTTTAATTTTCAAATTGGGAATTAAATTTCAGGATGGTCCTAGAAATAAATAATAAGTTACTTTATTTGATAAAATAACTTATTATGCCTTAGCCCAGAATTAAGCAGATAGTAGAGCATAATCTTTGGAAGATTTATGTGATGATGACTTTAGTGCTTAATCCGATATACTTGTCATAAATCTATGTTTATATTTAAGAAGTATTAAAATTGCAATTAATAATTCTTGGAGAATTAATGACAAATCTCAAAGAGATAAAGTCAAACTATGCAATTAGGTAAGTAGCGCAAGGCGCACCTTACTTCAATATTCTAGAAACCCAAGGCTTGGCCAAAGGCTTCTGAAATATTGGAAAGGGCATAATCATTATAATCTTTTGGAAAGATAAAGGACATATCCCAAAGTGACTGATGTTTGGATATGGCATACACGAAGGAATTAAAGAAAGGGCAAAGGCTCTGACTTTAAATAAATTTGTCAAAATTATGTTCACTACTAGTATTAAAATTGGATTTTAAAATACTTAGTGTGGTACATAAAATATATGGATTGATGTTCAGAATCTGCTGTGAGCAGGATACTAACTTCAAGCTGAGATTAAACTGCGAATCGGAAATGGGATGAAAGTCGCTGTTTCGACCATAGATACCTAAGTTTAAGAACTAACCTGGGGTATGTACTTAAATTAGGAAACTGTTATAATGTAACTAGTTTGACTATAAACATTATCTTTGTATCAGTGTTTAACCCGCTGCGGGTGAACCTTTATGTTCTAAGCCACTAAAGTGTTTTATTACATAAAGATGATATTGATATAAACACATTAGATGTGAATAACAGTATTTATATTTTAAATATAAATAATATCTCAAACATATAACATGACAAACAAATAGCTCAAACTGATTTGATCAGATGAAACTAATTGTGGCGTTGTTGTCTGGGACACAATCAAACAAGAATCATATATCTGCACTTTTGAAGAGTGGGTACTATGACTGATTTGATTCCAATCAAATAAAGTCTACGAATCTAGCTTATTGGGCAAAGTGCCTAAAACACTATTTACTTGGTAAAAGTGTAAATGCCACAGATCTGTTAGCCCTAGTTCATAGTGAAGAAAGTGGGACCATGTCTAGCTAGGCTAGAGATGGATATGAATATTTCATGACCTATACGGATGTGGCATCGCGTTATGGTTATGTGTTTCTTTTAAAGAACACAAATCAGAAACTTTTAGAGTTTCGACACGAAATAGACAAACAGATCGGCTAAAGTATTAAACCGTCACGGTAAGACCGTAATGGAAAATACTTAAGCAATAAGTTTCACATATACTTGAAAGAGTATAGTATTCTTTCAAATGAGGACTCCTCCCGAGACACGTCATTTTGACGGTATGTCCGTACGGAGAAACCGAATTTTGTTGGACATTATAAGGTTTATCATGAGTCGCTCTGAGCTATCGTTTCCTTCAACGGATATGCATTAACAGTGCAAAACTTATTTAGAATAAGGTTCCATAAAAATCTGTTTGACATAATTCATATTGGATATGAATGGGAAAGAAACAGGGTTGCACACTCCTGAAGATTTGGGAATGCAAGGCATACGTTTGGATGATACCAAACCAGAACCCAAATTGATAAGTGCCAAATTATAGGGAAAACCATAAGTATAGTACTTATACATCTCACTAGAGAAAAATTGTAATTATTGCTCACCATGCGGTCTTCCTCAGAGGAATACCGATATGCAGTGGTAAGTGGGAGGACAGTAAAACTCGATGAAAATCGTAGTGATACTTTTCATGGCACGAAGTCCTTAATGGAACACAAATTGTTCATCAAGGAAGAAACTATACCAGTAATCTTCGAATACACAAGAACCGCGTAGATCGGAGAGAATCAGAAAATAACCTGGGGTATGGGTTTCTGATGTCACCTCATAAAGATGTCAATCTTATTGAGGAATACAAACCGACTACGTTTTAGGAAGTGATACAAGGTATCGACTCCCTTTTATGGCAAAGTGCCATGAGTCCGAAATGGATTCCATGTAAAACAACTATGTTAAGATACTAGTTGATCTACCATAAGGCATTGTGCCTATAGGTACTGTATAAGTCTTCAAGGAAGACATACATGGAAGGCAACATACTAACGTACAAAGTTAGGCTTGTAGCGGAAAGGTATCGTTATCAACATTGTGTTGATTACGGTTCAACCTTTTACCTGTTGCCACGGTAAATCCATTTGGATAATGCTTGCTGAAACTGTACATTTATGAAATATGTCAGTTAAAGATCAAAATCGCTTTCCTTAAACGGAAACCTTTTGGAGGATGTTTATAACATCCTGACGATTTTGTCGTACTTAAACCAGCAAACTAAGTTTGCGGGTTGTTCGATCCATGTTTGGATTGAACCAAACATTAGGTTCTTGGAACTAACACTTTGATGTAATAATAATGGTGTATGATTTAATTCAAAACGAAAATGATTCTTGTGTATATAATGAGGTTAGTGGGAGCGCACTGACAATGAATGTCCTGTATAAAATAATGATAACATATGTCATTTCTTGGAAATGATATTCCCATAAAACAATCAGCGAAAGCTTGGCTTTCGAGAAAATTCTCCGTAGAATTCTTGGGAGTAAAAACCATTATTCTGGGAATAAAGATCTACCGGGATAGATTAAGTTGTTAAAACTCTGCGAGAACTCGTACATTGAAAAATGTACGTGACCTGGTGTCTCATACACTTTGAGCATATGGATTCACAATCAGGCCAATCTAAGTGATAGTCATTGGATTGATGTTAAGAACATCCGTTAGAATCTTAGAGATCTAAGGATGTTGTCTTAATCTGTGGAGAAGGAGAACTTGAAGTGACAGGGATCACTACTGTAAGTTTCTAAACCGATAAAATGACTGAAAGTCGTAAACAGTTTGAATAACGGTACAGTGAGCTGGAAAGCTTCCAAGCAAGATACTGTTACCGAATAAACAACAAATGCGGATTACTACTGCAGTTGAGGCAGCAATAGAAGCCATTTGGGTTGATAATAAATCTTATTAGATTAGATATAGTTCTGTTAGCAGCTGAGCTAGGCGTCAGCACAAGCTAAAGAATTAATCGTGGCAATGTGATGATTGTATAAATTGCATCAGACGATAATCATACAAATCCGCTGACGAAAGCTTTTCTCAATAATTTGAGCCAACCGTACATAGTTCGGGTGTTAGGCACTCGAGTGACAGGCTATAGGCCAAGTGGGAGATTGTTGGACAGTTATGACCCATAGCGTTCCTATTTGTACAGATCATGGTGTTGTTGTACAAATTAACTATGTGACAAAGGAGATTGCACTCTTATCATTTGTGATTAGATCACCTAGATATATAAATGATGAGAGGTCCTTATGATCTGTTCCTTGATTGAGAATGATATGAGACAGTATCAATCAACGAAGGATAAATCATTAAATATCCCTAGTCAGAGTATTATCGAGATTGTACAGCGATAAATACGTAAAAGACTAGTATTGCACTTGTGCGCGTTGTGAGGGCACAACGGCATAGTTCTCATATATTTAAGTATTGGATACTTATGCAAGTGTGATAGAGGTTGTGTTTCACCGATGGTACGGGAAACAGCTTCGGTCTGGATAGACCCCATCGGAATCCCATTGGTAGTTTGACTATGTGTCTATGGGAATCCGACATCAGGGTAGGTGTATTTGGTCTTAACCTGAGACTTGCACCGCTAATACTTACGAAAATCAATATACTTTGGTTGAGGTCGTCCAGGGCTTTAACCGGTTCTGTGTATGCCAATGCTGGGTATATTGAGAATCGTAGAGTATTGGGTGTGATGTCAAGATGGAAGTATCACTCCAGTCATAGTGGAGATGATGTCACACGGGATACGGTATTAGTGCTCTTAAGTGTTGCGCGGCCATCGGGATATTATGACTAGGTCATGTATATCGATTATAGAGACTAGTTACCAGACATCCGACAAGTGCTTCGTACGGGGATGACACAATTCCAGCCCCAGGTCTAGCACGTGATCATCTGATACTGGACAGAAATACACAATACCATGTATACTACGCCTGATACAGATCCTTTATTCCTGTAAGGATATTTCCGGAGAATTGGGTAGGCATGGCGCTTTCTAGAGGCCAGCATTGTCTTGTAAATCGGTAAGACGTAGTACGAGGTACTTACGTATTCGGATAGTCCGACGACCGTATTTACTGCCAACATATATGGGGATCTCATGGGTCGCTTCCCAATGATTCACCAATGATGTATGACTCGTACTTTAATTAATCTGGGATTAATTAGACGAGAGAGAAAATTAATCTAGGATTAATTTCAGAGATATTTTATCTAGGATAAAATATCAATAAAAGAGAGATAACGATTAATTTGGAATTAATCGGTGAATTAATTTATTTGATATATTAAAAGAATTGGATTTCGACGCGGAATTAAAATTAGATTTTAATTCGGGCGAATGAATTAATTTAGAATTAATTCGTTAGCGACGTGAATAGTGAATTCGCTAGGCGTAATCATTTAATTATGACGCGACGAAAAATTCGCTAATTAGGAATTAGCAAACCCGAGCCCAAGAGTGATTACGAGCTCATTCGCGTTTCGAATTTGAATGTGGCATGCAAATCACATTAAGCGTCAAATCATTAGTCGCATCAAGCGTCAAATCACTTGTCACTTTGAGTGATGTGACTTGACAACATGTCGCTTTATTAAAGTTGATATGACTTGATAGATTTTTTATGATGGAGTGTGGAACACTCAAGGTATTAAAGTGGATTTAATTTGACTTTTTGAAAGCAAATTAAATGGAAAAATCATTTTATTATTTTTTAAAAATATATAAAGAAAATTGATTTACACTTTTGGCTAAGTTAACATAACTCTCTCTCTCTTTTTCTCTTCCATCTCCTTTCTTTCTCACGCCCAATGGAGGGCTGTTCACTGCCTGAAAATGGCGTGAATAAGGGAGGATGTTTGAGGGTTTTGTGACAAAATCCAAGTGCTAGCACACTCCTTAGAGGCATACGAAGGTGTTAGGGAAACCCACCCACGAGCCGGGAATCGTTTGACGCAAGTTTGAGGCTCAAATTCATGAAGCAAAACTGAAATTTCTTGACAGTGGACTGCTCACAGTTGGCGTGAACCTTGGAGGGGAGATGAGTTTTGTTCTTCATCAAATCGTCTCAACCGATCGATGTGAGTATTCCGCTATCTCCTTTGATGTATTCACACATTATTTTCATGCTTTTTATGATCTTGGGACCTAGAATAAAACCAACAGTTTGTATTTGGGATATTAATCCACATACCACTTGGGAAATACTCATATATGCATAGACCTCTTTCTTTATACTTTATGCATTTTATTTTACCTCTAGTTATTCATTTTCTTTTATGCGTGTGATTAATTATTTACATTGTATTATACTTTTCCACTTCTTTATATTTTGCATCATTTATATTAATTTATTTCATTAATCTGTGGCCGTGGCCTTATATTATGCATAAGTGATTTGATTTTATCTTTGAGTGGAGCCATATTATTTCTATCAATATTTTTAGGTGTGGAAATTCATGTTTATTTGAATTACATTGCATGAACTATATAAGACTTGGCTATACCATTGTGTTAACCCGTACATTATACTGACATAAGTAAGGGACCATTCCGAACCCAATAGTTTGAGGTCTTCCCTTGTGAAGGGGTGCGTACGGCCTTAAATCTTTCCCAGTTCACACTGAGTGGCGACTCCTTTATTATATGGTTTAGTCCCTCACGGGCTAATTCATACTCTCTACTTGTGTGCAACCCTTCATCTTACGGGTAACTGATTCTACTTGTTCTCTGAGTTTCTGTAACTCTACCCAACTACCACTCCATTCCACCACCCACATGCACGAAAACCTTCTACCCAACTACCACTCCATTCCACCAGTCACCTACATTATTAACTCCGGCCTGACCGAAAGCTTTGTCCTCCAAACCACCAAGCTTATTGCATAGGGATATGGGATAACAGCAGTGAAGATGAAACAGCGCAAGGGAGAGACTTTTGGGAAAACTTCTCGAGTAGTGACAAATAAAAGGTAAATGGGATAACTCGTAGTGGACGTTTTTATAGTGATGTAACGGAGAAAGGCAAAGAAGTGCTAAAAGAAGGCCAATAGGTGATGGAGAATAAGGATAACACCAAGGGGGATACAATGTTGCTTCAATTGAAAAAGACACGGGCACGAGTGATTATTTGGGAGTTATTGTGCGCCTCTCAAGAACACATGCGTGTCATGGTAGAAGCTCTAAGCAAGATAATGGTACCTAAAGATGGAAACCCGATAATGTTCATAAGGTCGGTATAGAAAGATTGTAGGCATATGATAAAATTCTCTGAAGAAGAGCTCCCGATGGAGAGAGGAATCACAACAAGCCTCTAAAAATAGAAGTAAGAGGCAAGTAGACATCTTATGTGATGGTGGATGATGGCTCATCTATCAATGTGTTCCTTTTAAAGATTATGTTAAGGTTGGGTATGCAGACAACAGATTTAAGCCTCTCCAACATGACTATCAAAGCATATGACGATAGCAAATGGGGATTCGAAGGTACTTTCATCACAGTAGTCAAAGTGGGCCCGATAGAAGATGAGGTGGAGTTCATAGTGCTTGATATCCCAACTACATTTACTCTATTATTGGGGAGGCCATGGTTTCATAGACTTGGGGCCGTGCCATCCACTTTACACCAGGTTATTAAGTTCCCATATGGAGAGGAAGTCATCACCATCAGAGCTGAAGTAGACAATGTTGTGGCTGCTTTAAACAAACAGCCTTTCACAAGGTTCCAAGTGGCGGCAAACTTCGGAGAATGAATGGACCCTAAAGTGGCTAGAATCATGGAAAGAATGAAATAGCCAGGCACAGTGCTAGAGGCCATGGAGTAAGAGCACTGCCAGATTTCAAAGGACAGACCACTAAGAAGGGATTGGAATATAAATCTGATGGGAATGAGCTGAAGACCAAGAAAAAGGGATGAAGCTGATGGAATACTTTGTGAAAGCCACAGTGTATCAAGAAGAGCCTGAACCTTTAGAAGTCAATGGGATCATAGTACAAGGATTCGAGATCTTCAAGGATATGATCAGAAAAAAACCACAGGCAAATGAACTTCTAAAAGAGGAAGATAAATGGGAAGAAGAGCTACTCCAGTTGGAGAATCTGATGCTCGAAGAAAGCAAGAAGACGGAAGAAGACAAGACTGTAAATTTTGAAGATGTTTATTTTCCTGACTTATTTGATTGTAATCCTGCATTTATTAATAATAAAGACATTGATTTTGCTTACTTGTTCAAGTATTTTCCTGTTAGTCTGTATCATAACATGCATGACATGATCATATTTGACATTGACTCAACAAAGACAAATGCATTTAATCTTGGTACATATGAAAACCCCAAGGAAATTTCAATTGCAAGTGAGATTACCTCTGATTAGTGAAAAGAATTAGAGAGGATATTAATAAAATATGCAAAAATATTCACCTGGTCCTATGAAGACATGCCAGGAGTGGACAGGGGTCCCAACACATGATACTAACTTATCCGCATATGAGACCAGTAAAACAGAAGCTCCGAAGAATAAGGCCAGAATGGGCCGAAAAGGTTAGGGATGATGTCAAGAAGCAGATAGATATGAGGTTCTTAGAGGTGGTGAAGTACCCCGAGTGGTTAGCCAACATTCTGTCGGTACCGAAGAAAGATGGAAAGGTCGAAATGTGCATGGATTATAGGGACCTCAACAAAGCTTGCCCAATAGAAGATTTCCCCTACCCCATATAGACGTGTTAGTTGATAGTGCAGTTTTATCTACCATGTAATCGTTCATAGATGGATTCTCAGGATATAACCAGGTCTTCATGGCCGAAGAAGACAAGCATAAGACTGCCTTCGTCATTGAGTAGGGTACATATTGTTACAAGGTGATGTCGTTTTGACTTAAGAATACGGGAGCCACTTATCAACGAATGGCCACTATATTATTCCACGACTTGATGCATAAGGAGATTGAGGTATACGTGGATGACATGATGGTTAAATCAGAGACGAGGGCTGGACATATAGAAGCACTGGAGAAATTCCTTCAAAGAGTCGATAAATACAACCTCCGACTCATCCTCAAGAAGTGTGTGTTTGGGGTAACATCTGGAAAGTTATTAGGGCATACAGTAGGCATAGGAGGGGTAGAAGTAGACCCTAAAAAATCCAGGTATTTTTATCTATTCATTTTTTTGTTATTTTATTCTTTCGCCTTTATTTCGTTATGTTTGTTCATGTTGATGATTATACGTATATGCATTATTATATTATTTGGCGTCTATTTTTAATGTCCGTTTATATTGAATTGATAATAATGTGTGTTATTATCCCTTGCAGTATATCGGATGGAAATCCAGACTAAATTCCGTAGCCAAATCCGAATGGACGGTAGTGTGGTCTGTATTTGGGATAAAATTCTACGTACCACTTGGGAAATACTCATATATGTGTCGACCTCTTTCTTTATACATTATGAATTTTTTTACCTCTTTAGTTATTCATTTTCCTTTATGTGTGTGTGATTAATTATTTACATTGCATTATATTTTTCCTCTTCTTTATATTTTACATCATCCATATGATAATATATGGCTTCAACAATCTTGGCAACTATCCGACGATATTTTTTGATTTTATTTTGCTTGTCTTTAGCCTAATTGGCTTCTGTTCTGTAGCTATGAAGACTTGTCTTACTTAGCTCTCTAGGGTATGCCCCAATGTAACTAACTCAATTTTCAATTCATCCAAGTCAAATTATAAGCTAAGTAAATAGTTTTTACAAGAAACTAGGTGATGCAGCTACTTGCCTCTTCAAGCACCTTAAAAACAAATGATTACACACAAGTCCCCATGTCAAGTTAATGATGAATTTCTTACCTCTTCACTTATAATAACAATATTTCAAGAGGTGGCAAGTGACACTTGCTTGGACACACATAAATTTAGTGCAAATTTGGTGCACCCAACCTTCCTTCACTTGATTATTCAACATTAACAACACAAATCAGCAAGATAACAATGATACATCACAAGAAACCCACTTGGATTCAAAATCCGAGCAAACCCCAAGCAATGGACAGAACCCCAAGAACCGCGAATTTGATTTTGTAGGAACAAAACCCTTCCAATGCCACAAAGAAGACCCACAAAGAACTTGCCCTTGAGAACTTTTAAGATGAATCCTTGGAGTGTTTTGCTAGCAATGGAGACGCCACTAAGTTTGCCAAACTTAGATAAGTCGATTTAAACTTAAAAAGGGGAATCCATTTCTTACAAGAATTTGGCCATAGCCATAGCCAAAGCTTTAAGCTTTTGAGTTTTACAAATTTCGTTGATTTATTCTTCAAAATGAAAAAGAAAGAAAGCTTAAATAATGATACAAAAGAAACCCTAAATGCATAAAGATAACAATGCCCCTAAATACGAAATTACAAAAATTCCAAGTCTTTATTGAAGCCCACATGCGTCTCTATTTGTTTGTTGCAATCGGCCATAAAACTTTGAACTAATCCCGTCATTGCTTCTCTGAATCTTTTGGTCTTCTGCCTCGTAATTGGCCCTTCTGGTACTTGTAATGGGTCTTTTGTTTTTTTATCAGGCTGGATCATGTCATCCCCTCCCTCTTGAAAAGGATTCAACCTCGAACCTGTACCTGCATCAAAAGGAGTTAAGTCAGAAATATTAAATGTAGAAGACACATTACACTTACCTTGTAAATCCAGCTTATATGCATTGTCATTAATCTGTTCCAAGACTTGAAATAGACCATCGCCTCTCGGTTGTAGCTTAGATTTACGTTGTTCAGGAAATCTCTCCTTGCGCATGTGTACCCAAACCCAATCTCTAGGCTGAAATACCACACGCTTTCTTCCCTTATTAGCATGAGAAGCATATTGCTCATTCTTTCGTTGTATTTTCTCTCTTACTTTCTCATGTATATGTTTCACCAAATCGGCTTTCCTTTTTCCATCTAGCCCTGCATGCTCATCAACAGCAAAGGTAACAAATCTAATAGAGTTAGTGGTTGAAAAATATAAAAAAATTTCAAATAATGAGTAAGATGTAGAGGAATGAATACTACGATTATATGTAAATTCAATAAAAGGAAAACAATCCTTCCGGGTTTTTACGTTCTTATTGATAATAGTACGTAATAACTGAGTCAAAGTCATATTAATAACCTCGGTCTGGCCATCAATCTGGGGGTGGCAAGCAGTAGAATACAAAAGTTTAGTTCCCAACTTACCCCATAAAACTTTCCAAAAGTGACTAAGGAATTTGACATCATGAGCTGAAATATACTCCGTGGAATCCCATGGAGTCTTAATACTTCTCTAACGAATAAGTCAACAATGTTAGTGGCATCATCAGTTTTATGACATGCTATAAAGTGTGCCATCTTACTGAACCTATCAACCACTACAAAGATGGAATCTCTACCCTTCTTAGTCCTAGGTAAACCCAAGATAAAGTCCATCGATACATCTACCCATGGCTCATTAGGTATAGGCAATGGTGTATACAACCCATGAGGCATAACCTTAGATTTAGCATGTTTATAAGTTAAGCATTTATCACACAAACGCTTAATATCTCTCGCATTTTAGGCCAATAAAAATATTCACTCAATACCCCTAAGGTTTTGGCAATGCCAAAGTGCCCCATTAAACCTCTCTTATGTGCTTCCCTCACTAACAACTCAGGCATACTACAAACAGGAATGCATAATCTATTCTCCCTAAATAGAAACCCATCATGTTGGTAGAATTTACTAAAAGCAAACTTTTCACATGCAGTATAGATAGTACTAAGTCAATATCACTATCAAATTCTTTAATAAATTCAAACCCAAGCATTCTTGCACTCAATGAAGTAAGTAAAGCATACCTTGCGATAGTGCATCGGTGACAATATTTTCCTTACCTTGTTTGTAGCGAATTACATATGGAAATGTCTCAACAAACTCTAACCATTTTTCATGTCGTTTGTTCAGCTTACCTTGGCCCTTCATATGCTTCAATGATTCATGATCTGTATGGATCACAAACTCTTGAGGCCACAAATAATGTTGCCAAGTCTCAAGGCTCTCACTAGCATATACAACTCCTTGTCATATGTGGGGTACCTCAAAACTGCTCCATTCAACTTCTCACTAAAGTAAGCTATTGGTCGCTTTTCTTGTATAAAAACTGCTCCAATGCCTATCCCGGATACGTCACATAAAATCTCAAATGTCTTCTCACTGCACAACTTGATTTTCAGATCCTGGAATGCACGCTTCTGCTCTTCACCCTATTTGAAGCCAACAGTCTTCTTCACTACTTCGGTCACTGGTGTTGCAGTACTACTGAAGTCTTTAACAAATCTACGGTAGAAGCTTGCTAATCCATGGAAGATTCTGACTTCTGTCACTGTTGTTGGTGTTGGCCAATCCTGAATTGCCTTCACCTTTTCCAAATCTACCTCGATGTCATCTGCAATCACAATAAATCCAATGAAAACAATTCTATCCATACAAAAAGTGCACTTATCAAAGTTAGCATACAGTTTTTCCTGCCTTAACACATCAAGAACATGCTTCAAATGCATAACATGTTCATCTACTGTTTTACTGTAAACTACAGTCATCAAAATAAACCACAACAAACTTACCTAAAAATGCACGCATAACATGATTCATCAATCTCATAAATGTGCTAGGTGCGTGTTGAAAGACCAAATGGCATAATTAACCATTCATACAAGCCATACTTAGTCTTAATGCAGTTTTCCACTCATCTCCCTCTCTCATGCGAATTTGATGGTATCCACTCTTTAAATCAATCTTACTAAAAATTTTGGAACCATGCAATTCATCCAACATGTCATCTAGTCTAGGAATGGGGTGACGATACTTTACTGTAATATTATTGATAGCTCGACAATCAACACACATACGCCTGGTCCCATCTTTCTTAGGAACTAGAAGCACTGGTACTGCACAAGGACTCATGCTTTCCTTTACATACCTCTTGTCCATCAACTCCCGTACTTGCCTTTGTAGATCCTTTGTCTCCTCGGGATTGTTCCTATAAGCCGGTCTGTTAGGAATGATTACTCTAGGTATGAAGTCTATCTGGTGCTCAATACCTCTAATGGGTAGAAGCCCACCAGGTATGTCCTCCGTCAGTACGTCACTGGTAATCCTGCAAAAGAGATGAAATAGACCAGGAAGTAAAGGTTCAGTGTTAGTAAATAAATATGAGGCTCCTTATAGACTAACAATAGCATGAGCTTGCTAGCCTTGAACGCTTTCCTCACTTCACACCCTCACCCATGTAGAAACTCTTTTTAACTCTCCTCTTTTGTTTCCCTCTCACGTTCACTCACACTCCCCTTGGAACTCCCACGGCCTTGGCCTTATTTTTCTCACCAGATACACCACTCTCACTAGTCTCACCCAAGGTGATGTTTCCCTTCGCTCTCTCTTTGTCACATTCAAGTTGCAACTTAACCTGATCTTCATGGACTTGTGCAGGTGTAAGTGGGTATATGTAATGGGTTTTCCCTTATACTGAAAAGAGTACTTGTTCTTGAACCCATCATGAATAACCTTCTTATCAAACTGTCACGGTCTGCCCAAAAGAATATGTCCTGCATGCATCGGTATCACATCACATAGGACATCATATGTGTATGGCTCAATGGTAAAGCTTAATATACCTATTTTGTCACATTTATTCCCCACAATCATTAAACCACTGCAACTTGTAAGGCTTCGGGTGTCTCAAGCAACTCAACCTTAATCGCTCAATCAAAGTTGTGCTAGCAACATTAGTACAACTGCCCTCATCTATGATCATACTACATCACTTGCCATTCACATGGTACCTAGTATGGAATATGTTCTCCCTCTGTTGCACACTTTCATCCTCTAAACATGTGCACTCAAAGCACACTTGACAACTAAGGATAAGTTATTCAGCGGGTATACAGCTCCCTCATGGTCACTAGCATCCTCCAACTCTGGCATCTCATCGGCAACCTCACTATCAGTGGAGTACATATCTCCACTCTTCTTATCAATCAATAAGGTACGTCTATTGGGATATTCTGAAGCATAGTGTCCCATGACCAATATTTAAAACACTTGAAATCCGTAGTTCTAGTAGTTCCCCCTCATGTTTTGGTCTAGTTTTACTCGGTTCTGCAGCCTCTTTACCCTTGGCACTAGGTTTGGCCCTAGGCTTATTAAAGCCTCCATTGAACTCGCCTCTAGGCTTATCAAAGCCTCCATCCCGCTTCTCTTTCGGAACCCACTTCCCTTTCCATGCAAAAGTAGCATGAGTACCAAATCTGGATGTGGACTTTTTCTTGAGTTGCCTTTCTACCATAATAGCCATGTGAAGCAAATCCTCCAAATCAACATAATGATGCAACTCCACATGTTAGCAATCTCTCTATTTAAGCCCCCTAGAAACCGTGTCATAGTAGCTTCTATATTCTCAACTACATTTACCCTGATCATGGCAACTTCCATCTCGGTGTAATAGTCCTCAACACTCTTGGTCCCCTAATACAGATGTTGTAGTTTCTGATACAATTCCCTATAGTAATGGCTGGGTATAAATCTCTTTCTCATGAGACCTCTAAGTTCTGCCTATGTCTGAACCGGTCTCTCATAATTTCTCCTCCGAGTAGAGACAAGCTGATCCCACCAAATCATAGCATAATCGGTAAACTCAATTCCTTCCAGATTGATCTTCTTCTCGTCTGAGTAGTGATGACAGTTGAAAATCAATTCTATTTTCTTTTCCCATTCTAAATAAGCTTCAGGATCATTCTTGCTATGGAATGTTGGTATCTTGATCTTGATGCTACCTAGATCATCATCTACATCTCCTCATCTACATATCATCTCCTATCATAATCCCCTCTTCTGGCATCAAATGCACCTCTATCATCAAACCGTCTATCATTCCTCCTATTAGGCCTCCTATCATTCCCAGGCTGAAATCTCTCCTAAACATCATCAAGACCATCAAAATCATCAAACTCATTTTCAGATTCCTCTTCATCTAGAGGTACATACTGTGGTGGTACACGGTGAGGTTGAAAATTATGAGGTGGTGGTACATTCTGAGGTGGAGGTATCTGTTGGGGTGGTGGTGCTCTGGTACCGCTACCAGTTTGAATACTCTCTACACTCTTGGACAATCTCTCCAAAGCAGTATTCATGTTCTCCATAATATCTGTAAATTTCCTATCCAAAGCCTCAAGCTTTTCATCAGTGGTTAGACTTGACATCTCAAGACTAAACAAACAGATTAGAAATAATAAGAAAGTAAAGCAAATATGTAAATCCTCACAATTCACGTGTTTACAATCGAATGATATCACTCCACTCGTGTTTGCACTCTATTAGATTTTACCTGATACTGTGCTCACAATCACTGCCTTTTACCACTCTTGAGTTCGTCCTCAATTCAAATGTGAATCACACTCAATCCAAGAAAAAAAACCAAATGTAGTCCTCCAGCCAGCATGAAACACAAAGGTCTAATAATATATGTGGGACAGGTGGAAACAAAATGCGAACAGGAATAGCAACGACGAAGTCTCAATCAATAATACTTAAACTACAGTATTTGGAATAAGGAAATAAACAATTAGCAAAATGTAAAAAAAACCAAAGCATGTAAATTCACGGTCGTATGCAATTTCAGGAGAAAATTTGGCACCTCTATAGAAATTTTGATGGAATACCCTCCACTGGCACCTAAAAGGTAACATGAAGCAGACTAAATTCAACCAAAAAATTTCACTTTTTTACTCCTTTTTTTTTTCTCAAGTGATCACTATCACTCAAGTCCCTTTTTCTTTTTTTGATAACTTCAGATGCTAATACTGTGGTTCTGATTTCAGAGGCTGATTTGAGTTCTGATGCTGAGGCTGATTTTCAGGGTCTGATTTTAGAGTCTGATCAGGGTCTGATTTCAGAGGCTACTGGTGAGGGTCTGATTTCAAAGTCTAAGTTTCAGGGTCTGATTTCAGAGGCTAATCTTCAGGGTATGATTTCAGAGTCTGATTTCAAAGGCTAAGTTTTTTTAGTCTGATTTCAGAGGCTAAGTTTTCAGGGTCTGATTTCAAAGTCAGATTTCAAAGGCTAAGTTTTCAGGGTCTGATTTCACTCTTCACTAGGGTTTGAGAAAAAAATCACACAGTCGCCAAAGAACATGCTTATTTCATCAACATATGCTAAAGAACAGAATGTATATGACGAACTAAATGAAGAACAAAACAAAACAAAACCTAGATCCAGAAATAAACAAAGATTACAGACTGATATGAAGAACAACAACAAAAACCCAGAACTGGAAAATGAAAAAAAGATGAACTGATATGCAGAACACAACAGAACCAGATCCAGAAATTAAAAATAAAAACCGAAAATAGAAACAAGTTCCAACAAGAACTGAAATGAAAATAACAAAGAAAAAAATAAAAACAGAATCAAACAAAAAGTAAATATAGGAAAATCAGACCTTGGAACCCTGAGCTCTAGATACCAAATGACAAGAAACCCACTTGGATTCGAAATCCAACAAACCCCAAGCAACAGATAGAATCCCAAGAACCGCGAATTTGATTTTGTAGGAACAAAACCCTTCCAATGCCACAAAGAAGACCCACAAAGAACTTGCCCATGAGAACCTTTAAGATAAATCCTTGCAGTGTTTTGCTAGCAATGGCGACGCCACTAAGTTTGCTAAATTTAGATAAGTCGATTCAAACTTGAAAAGAGGAATCCTTTCCTTACAAGAATTCGGCCATAGCCATAGCCAAAGCTTTAAGGTTTTGAGTTTTACAAATTTCATCGATTCATTCTTCAAAATGAAAAAGAAAGAAAGTTTAAATAGTGATACAAAAGAAACCCTAAAGACATAAAAACAACAATGCCCCTAAATACAAAATTACAAAAATACAAGTCTTTAAGTCTTCAAATGCCTAAGAAGCTTTATTCAAAGCTTATTTGGGCCAAGTGAATGGGCTTTGGGCCCTCTCTATTGAAGCCCACATGCGTCTCTATTTATTTGTTGCAATAGGCCATAAAACTGTGAACTAATCCCGCCACTACTTCTCTGAATCTTTTGGTCCTCTGCCTCGTAATTGGCCCTTCTGGTACTTGTAATGGGTCTTTTGCTTTGTTATCGGGCTGGATCATGTCATCCTCTCCCTCTTAAAAAGGATTCAACCTCGAATCTGTACCTGTATCAAAAGGAGTTAAGTCAGAAATATTAAATATAGAAGACACATGTAGGCACTGTATTTTTGCATATAAGTCCCTATGATGAGTCTCATTTAGAGGCACTACCTTTTAAGTCACAGATGTCGGAAGGGAAAAGTCAGAAATCAATATTTTATTGGATTTTATTCGCTCGTTTCGCTTCGGGTTCGCTTGTTGGACCTCTGTTTTAAAACACATTCTTAGCCCAAACCCCCGCAAGACACACACCAAGCCCATCTCACCCAAGCCCAATCCAAAAATAATTAAAACATTTAAAATACATGTCACAAATTAAATTAAATTAAATTAAAATCAATTAAATTAAATTAAATTAAATTAAAATCTAATTAAATTAAATTCCTAATTTAAATAAATCACCTACCAATTTTAAGAAATTCCCGCACCAAAATAAAATAATCCTTTCCCTTTTTTAAACTAATTAAATCCCTCCCATATTTACTTGATTTCTTTCCTTTTCAAATCCATGCAAAACCCTAGCACCACTATAAAATATAACACAAATCCAAACCCTGGAGGCTCTCTACTCTCACGACAAAAACACAAACAGAAGAAAGAAACCCTAAACCCTTCTCTCTTTTCGCCTCACTGCACTCTCTCTCCCCACACTAAACACATAAACCCTAGCTACACACGTGAACCACTCACGGTATTAACTCACCAAACACAATCCACTCAGCCTAACTCTCTCAGCTCCCTCCATCCACTCAGCTTACCTTCACACCCACCTCACTAACCAAAAAACACCCTTCATCAGTTCACGTCTCCCTCTCATTCTTCAAGCAGCCTTCATACTTCTTCCTCCTCTCCCTTAGGCTCTCATTCACGGCAACAACAAACCCTAACCCTACTCACTGAGCTGAGCCAACAAACTGACTTAACACCAAACAAACGCACAGCTCCCACCAAAGCGTCATAAACAACCCTCTCTCACAAGCTTCACGCACCAACTGACCTTCAACAAGCCCTTCTCGCAGCAACCAATAACCCCTCAACCATCACGCAAATAACCCCTTCAAAAGCCTATCAACACACCCTAACTTCACATATAACAACCATCAATCCAGCAGCTTAACTTCGCACGTCGTGTCTATAGTGGGTTGAAGGGGTTTAATCAAAGGCATTGTTAAGGCTATGTGATGGTTTGTTGTCTTCCTTCATTCACTACCTTTGTATAAGGAAAATCTGTGAAGGCACCGAAATAATCATTACCCTTAGCTCATTGTGATAGACTAATTTGGAGGACTTGTTGGCTATTCCTGTCACCAAGGCGATAAGAGCCTAAGAGGCTTGGGTTTTTAAGAGAGTTCGCTCCGCCCTCCCTCTAGGGAATCTACTACGGGAAATCCATTTGACAGTCAGTCACGCACCATAACTCGTTGGCATGTACCTTAGTGTATAAAAAAGGTACGCTCACTTGGTCGCTTGAACCCTTGAGTGGGGAGTCCTAGTTGTGGGCAATCTTTCGCCACCGAGAGTCTTTATCTACACTCTTGCAAACCCACACGTAGACCGGGTTGTATGACCTATATTAACTATTTCCTTGTGTATGTAGACCATTCTCATTTGGATGCAGTTGGGCTTCTTGTCAGAAATGCGAACTTGTTGGGCCATTTAAACTGGGACGAGTTCGTATCCTATGATAATTAGGCCAAAAGCTTATGAAATGCCTATGGGCACTCTGTAGAAATTATTTCTTTATGCTTATGTTTAGGACCATCATCATTTGGACTCAGTTAGACTTTTTGTCAGAAATGCGAACTTGTTGGGCCATTTAAACTGGGAGGAGTTCGTATCTTATGACAATTGGGCTAAAAGTTTCTAAAATACTGATGGGCCATCCTGTGTTTGGGCCTCTTATCATTTGAAGTTATTTAGCCATGTTATCATAAAAGTGTAAACCTATTGGGCCTTTTCAACTGGAAAAAGTTTGCACCGCGCAGTAGTATGATTGAATACTTTAAAATGATAATGGGCCAGCTAGTATAAAATTTTTGACTGACTTATATATCTCATACATCGTACGCATCTCATGCATCTCATGCATACATGCATCATGTTAAACCTTTGTGTCTTGAAAGCCATCATAGATATTCGTTGGGTTAGGGAAGAGAAGGAAGACTCACCAAAAGGCCAACAGTAAACATGAGCAAATCAGTTAATGAGGGATCCCACCTGGATCAATTGGAGACCAAAGTAACCAAAATTACTGAGTAGTTGCAAGTTTTGACCAATGTTGTGGCCAGTTTGACCGTAACCCGTGTAGCTAATAACGTAAAGTTGTGCAACCAGAATGAAAAGACCATTGGGGAACCTTCAAGGACCAAGCCCACTCCCTCTGAGGTTACCCCTAGCAGAACCAGACGATTCTCCAATCTTGGTAGACCTTTGTCAGAGGTGTTTGAAGAGCTGAAAAGGCAAGGACTTATAATCCCTTATAGCCTAAACCACTTCCAAACCATGTGCCACGCTACCTGAAGGTGAACCTTTATTGTCACTTCCACCAGCAACATGGGCATGACACCGATAACTGCACCAGCCTCAGGCATGAAATCCAAGACCTCATAGATTCCCCTAAAATACTCGACCTAGAAAAAAACAACCCAATATACAGAGAAACCCACTGCCTAACTATCACTCTGTCCCACCGCCTACCTACATGATTAAATCCGGCCTATCTGACAACACTGTCTTACAAACTCACGACCACCAAGCTTCCCACATGAGGAGATGGGGCAACAATAGTAAAGATGAGATAGAGCATAAAGGGGAAAGTGAATGGGAAAAAGAATTACAGGAGTTAGAGGATCTTGTAGACATTGCATTTTCGCATGTGAAACCCGATGATGAGTCTCAGTTGGAGGCACTACCTTTTTTTGTTAAGGATATTGCGGGAAATGGTCGTCGGAAGGGAATCGGTATTTCGTTAGATTTTTATTCACTTGTTTAACGTCAAGCTCACTTGTTGGACCTCTGTCTAGAGCACCTTTGGCCTAAAAAACCCGCAAACCTTTTAATCATGGCCCAAACCCCCTCACCAAAACAACACAACACCTAACCCACCAAGACAAAGCCCACGCCACACCTATCTAGGCCTACACGCCATGGCCTCTAAAATACACCCAAATTAAATTAAATATTAATTAAATAATGTAATTGAATTAAATAAAATGATTAAACTATTTACCAAATTAAATAAAACATAAAATAAAATCATGCCTAATTTAGATAAATCAAATATATTATATACCTAACTTAACAAATATCATGCCTAATTAAAATCAATCATAACCAATTTAAATATATGACCTTCCTAAGTTGAACCAATCTTGTCCCCCCTCAATCCATTGATTTCCTTGTCCAACACCAAATCAAATCCTCTTTTAAATGCCAAAATCTCTTCCTTGTGAGACAAGGAGTAGCCTTAGCCCTTGTCTATATAAACAAAGCCAAACCAAACCAAGCCTCTCCTCTCCTCTCTTTTTTACACGAAATTCACCAAGAAAAAGAACAAAAAAAATCCTATCTCCAAGCTCCTACAATTCACGGCATTCACCAAGAAAAATAACAAGTATTTCTCCTTTCCTCCTTCACTCTAATCACCAAATACACATCCCCTAGACATACCCAGTTCCGCAACAAGACAGCCCTATACAACAGCCTCTAACGCGCCAATACAGCTCCCATACAGCAGCCCCTAACACCCCTAAACAGCCCCCTTACTGCAGCCCCTGATTCACGCCATTAGCCCTTCATTTCCCCCTGAAATTGACGCCATTACTGCCCCAAAACTGACCTGAAATAGCCCCTGTACTGCAGGCCTAAATCACTCAAAACAGCAGCAAAATCCTTTTAAAACGGTCCCTAAAATCCTTAAAATAGTAACATAAAAAACTGCACCTAAAACCCTTTCAATAACCTAAAAAAACTACACTTTTAAAACTCTAAAAAGCTCAAAACAGTAGCCTAAAAGACCTGAAACAGTAAGCAGAAAATACAGAGAAAATAGCAGCAAAACAGAAGCCAAACAGCGAGTAAAACAGTAAAATGGTGAGTTAAGACGTTAAACCAGTGAACCGGAGAAGTTGAGGAGTTTTACCCTTCCGATCTCTGTGAAACGCAAGTCCGAAAGTCGGCAAAAAAAGGTTAGACCTGAGGGTATTTTCCAAATTCGTTTTCTGTTTTATTTTTATTATTTATTGAGTTCTGTTTGCATGATTATTATGATAAAAATACATGTTGTGGCCCTTGAGTAGATAAATGTGCATGTATTATGAATATGATGTGTGTTGTGGCCCTTGATTAAAATGAAAAATGTGTCGCCTCTTGTGGTATATAGGATGGAAACCCAGACGTAAATTTCATAGCCGATTCTGAATGGACGGTAGTATGATCTGCACTCGGGATATAACTCCACGTACCACTTGAGCAAACGGTGCATATTTTATTTTATGTTGTTTTGATGTGTTTATTATTCGTTATTTAATTTCTGCATATTATTTGTTCGTGTAATGATATGATCGAGCGCATGGGCTTAGTAAGTGCAATGAAAGGTCCTCTTATTGAAGGGGTTAAAATCCTTTATCACGATGCTTCGCTGCGTCGGTCAATGTATATTCGATTGGATGTGAGATATGTTCAATCGGGTATACGAAATCTGATATCTTTGTATTTACTTTTGTTTCATATATATGCATTGAGATAAGCGCATTGGTGGCTTAGTAAGTGCGATGAAAGGTCCTCTAATTGAAGAGGTTAAAATCCTTTACAATGATGTTTTGCCGCGCCGAACGATGTATATTCGATTGGATGTAAAATATGTTCAATCGGGTATACGAAATCTGATATTTTTGTATTTACTTTTATTTCATATATATGCACTGAGATAAGCGCATGGGCTTAGTAAGTGCGATGAAAGGTCCTCTAATTGAAGAGGTTAAAATCCTTTACCACGATACTTCGCCGCGCCGGATATCTTGTATTCACTTTTGTTTCATATGTATGCATTGTGTTAATTGCGTATGGGCTTAGTAAGTGCGATGAAAGGTCCTCTAATTGAAGAGGTTAAAATCCTTTGCCATGATGCTTTGCCGCGCCGAATAAAGTGTATTCGATTAAGTGTGAGATGTGTTCAATCGGATACACGAAGTCTGATATCTTCTTCTTTACTCTATATATGCATCGTATTATGTGCGCATGGGCTTGATAAGTGTGATTAAAGGTCCTCCATATCGAGAGGTTAAAAGCCTTCACCATGATGTTTTACCGCGCTTCTTACCATGTCATTTACCCTTTCGCACCTTATTGCTTTATTAATGCCTGCATTATGAAATCCCATATAGTCATCTTTATCTTTGTATGCATTGCAATGAAAATCATATGGGCTTATTGTATTGGATGAAAGGTTTCCCATTTGGGGAAGAAAAACCTAAAAGGCTACCTTTACCATGATATTTATTGCGCCCTTATTCCATTTAGTTGTATTATTTACATTTTTCTTGGCTTGATATCTTATTATTCATGTATCCATGTTACGATAACATTTGAGTATTACTTCTCGTGGTATATCGGATGGAAACCCAGACATAAATTCCGTAGCCAATTTCGAATGGACGGTAGTGCGGTCTGTACTTGGGATACAATTCCACGTACCACTGGGAAAAATGCTCACATGTGCGTTTGTGTCCATATTAGTTATCTTCTTTGGCATCACGTCATAGCATGCTTACTTTAATGCCTAATTGCATCCTTAATTGTCCTTTTTTTGCATTATGCACTTAGTTGACTCTTTTTTTTATCACGCACGAATATGTAATGGTTATTTGTTTATGTTTTCGTGCGTATAAGTATGAAATGTTTATGAAATTACATGTTCATTATTATTTGATTCCCTTTTATGTGTGCTTATGTGATTATGACGTGCTTGCGTTTTCATGAATACAATATGCCTACGAAGTTATATATTTGCCGCTACTTTGACTTACTTTCGAGCATGTAAACTTAGAAGTAGGATATATGCAAATCTAGGTGTTAGTTTTATCCTTTTGCGCATGTGAACTTAGAAGCATGATATTCTTGGAAATAAGTGTTACTTAGGCTTGATTAAATTATTACACAAATCCTTTCATTACAAGTAACATAAGTAAGGGACCATTCCGAACCCAACGATTTGAGGTTTTCCCTTGCGAGGGGTGAGTGCGGCCTTAAATCTCATTTTCCCGGTTCACACCAGGTGGCGACTCCATCATTCTCCGGTTTAGTCCCCCGTGGCTACTCCGTACTCCCAATCAGGCCGCGAGCCCGGAACAGCATGCGTCGCCCAGTTTCTGTGCTCCCACAGTCTGGCGACTCCACTGGGGATAAAGAATCGGCCCCGAAATATTGTCTTGTAATGTTTGGATTTGTGTTTTAATTGACCATGTCTATAGTGGGTAAAATGAGGGTTTGATCAAAGATATTTTTTAAGGCTAGGTAATGGTTTGGTGTCTTCCTTCATTCACTACCCTTCGAGGAAAAGCTGTGAAGGCACCTAGATAATCATTACTCGTACTTTTAGGGAATAAAAAAGTACGCTCACTTGGTTGCTGAACCCTTGAGTCGGGAGACCTAGTTGTGGGCAATCTTTCGCCAGCAAGAGTCTTTGTCTATACTCTCACGAACCCACCCATAGACCGAGGTTGTATGGCTAAAGTAATAATTATTTCCTTGAGCATGTGCTTGTGGACCATCCTCATTTGGATGCAGTTGGACTTTTTATCAGAAATGCGAACTTGCTGGACCATTTAAACTTGGGTGAGTTCGTATCCTATAACCATTAGGCCCAAAGCTTCTGAAATGTTGATGGGCCACCTTGTAGAATTTACTGTTTTATGCTTGAATTATCTTGTTATGTTTGTGTTTTGGACCATCGTCGTTTGGATCCATTTGGACCATTTGTCATGGGATATGGGCTTGTTGGGCCATTTAAACTGGGACAAGAACGTATCTTATGACGATTGGGCCAAAGGCTTCTAAATATTGATGGGCCATTTTGTGCTTGTGTTCGGAACATTACTATTTTGATGACGATATGGCAGAATATGCAACAGGTAAAATGATTGGGTCTCCGGTGGAATTTCAAAAACTTCGGGATCGGGTTGAAACAGTTACTCGCAAGATGAGGGGTAAATATGAAGAGTTGTTGGATTATGAGGCAACGACATTTGAAGAACAATTGCCGGCTCAGTTCAAGATGCCGGATATGGCTAAGTTTAACGGGAATGGGGATCCGAGGGTCCATCTCCGTCGTATGTTTCAGTCATGAGTTCAGTGGGTTTGTCCAAGTGTCAGGTGGAGAACATGTTTGGAATGTCACTTGAAGGGGCGCCGGTAGTTTGGTATCACAGCCTTGAGAAGAAGGTTAGGGAAGATTGGAGGGAGTTGGCTGATGCTTTTCTGAAGCAATATGTCACGGACTTGGAGATTGATTTGTCACTCCGTGATTTGGAGAACACTAAGCAGAAGCCGGAGGAAAGCTTCAAGGAGTATGTGGACCGATGGAGAAGTCAGTTGTTGAAAATGCAGACTAGGCCCTCTGAGAATGACCAAATTAAGATGATTATCAAGGGCACCAATCCCTCCATCTATGGGAAATTGAGGAGGATGACCTCCATGATTACAGACTTTCGACAGTTGAGGGAAACTGTCATGGACATTGAAGAGGAAGAGGTGGAAAACAGGAAGTTTTATGCAGAGATTGCTGTTTCTGCAGAGATTGCTGCCATCCAGAATCGGAGATTCTCCAACTTGGGGAGACCCTTGTCTAAGGTGTTGGAGAAATTGAAAAGACAATGACTTCTGAAACCTTTGGAAGCCAAACCATTACCTAATCCCCCACCATCACATTATAACCTAAACCTTTACTGTCACTTCCACCAACAGAAAGGCCATGACACTGATAATTGCGCCCGACTCCGCCGAAACAGAACAGTCTGATACCCATAGAAATCCCTTACCCAATTACCATGTTATACCACCCCCAACCTACATGATAAACTCCAGCCTACCAGAAGCCTGGTCCTTAAATCCTTTCACCCTCAAGCCTTTTGCCTAGGAATTTGGGATAGTAATAGTGAAGTTGAAACTGAGCAGGGGAAGAACTTTTGGCTAGACTTCTCCAGTGGTGATGAGGAAGAAGTGAGGGGAATGACCCGCAACAGTCGTTTTTTCAATGATGTGGCGGAAAAGGGTAAGGAAGCCTTGACCGATGGTAGAGAAGTGGTGGAAAGTGCAGAGAATTCTGAGAGGGATACAGTGTTGAAGCAGTTGAAAAAGACTCGGGCTCAGGTTAGCATCTGGAAATTATTGTGTACATCTCAAGAGCATAGGCAGGCCATGGTTGAGGCCTTGAATAAAATTATGGTGCCTGAGGATGCCAACCCCGCAATGCTTGTCGGGTCGGTACGAGGAGAAAATTTACAGAGGATCACTTTTTCAGAAGAAGAACTCCCGGCTGAGGGGAGAAATCATAACAGACCCTTGTTTATCAGAGCTGAAGTGAAGGGTAAGAAGGCTTCATGTGTAATGGTGGATGATGGTTCGGCCATCAACGTGTGCTCGTTGAAGATTTTGGCCAGACTGGGTATGAAGGCAACAGACATGGACCCCTCCAACATGACCTATTAAAGCTTATGATGACAGTAAGAGCGGAGTGGAGGGTACTTTTGTGGCTATGGTTAAAGTTGGCCCGGTTGAGGATGAAGTTGAGTTTACAGTGCTGGATATCCCAGCCACTTTTGTCGTGTTGTTGGGAAGGCCTTGGTTTCATAAGCTTGGGGGTGTGCCCTCTACTCTGCACCAGATGATTAAGTTCCCGTATGGGGGAGAAATTGTTACCATCCGAGCTAAGGTGGATAATGATGTGGCCTCTTTGGAAATACGACCTTTCACAAGGTTCCAAGTGTCGGCAACTTTTGAGGAATGGGTGGATCCTAAGGTAGCTAGGATCATGGGAAAAATGAAGTATGAGCCGGGTGAGGGTTCAAAACTGCCGAATTTTAGAGGACAGACTACTCGGAGGGGTCTGGGATACAAGTTTGATGAAGATAAGCCGAAGGTTAAAAGAAAGGGTTGAAGCTGGCAGATTATTTTGTGAAAGCTTCAGGGTATCAAGGTGAGCCCGAACCGGTAGAAGTCAATCGGATCGTGGTGCCTGGTTTTGAGATCTTCCAAGAGATGCTGGGTAAGAAGCCGCTGACTAAAGAAGTTATGGAGGAATAGAATTGGGAAGAAGAACTGATGAAGTTAGAAAACCTGACTCTTGAGGAAAATAATGAGACTAAAAAGAACCCGGTTGTATAGGAAGAAGTGTCTATGAGTGATGAAGACATTTACCTTCCTGATTTGTTTGAACGTACTTCTGCATTATCCAATAATAAAGACATTTCTTTTGCTTACTTGCCTGAGTTATTTCCATTCGCTCTGCATGAATCAAGCATATTTGATATCAGTTCGGCCGAAACTACTATATTTAACTTGGGCACATCTGAAAATCCCAAGGAAATTCTGATAGCAAATGAAGTTACCTCCGATGAGAGGGAGAAATTAGAGGAAGTATTGGTCAGATATGCCAAAGTATTTGCTTGGTCCTATGAGGACATGCCTAGGGTAGACAGAAGCATTGCCCAACACACAATACCAACTTATCCGAATATGAGGCCAGTGAAACAAAAACTTCGACGGATGAGACCAGAATGGGCTGAGAAAGTTAGAGAATAAGTCAAGAAACAGATAGATGTGGGATTTCTAGAAGTGGTAAAGTATCCCGAGTGGTTGGCTAATATTGTGCCGGTGCCGAAGAAAGACGGGAAAGTCAGAATGTGTGTGGATTACAGAGATCTCAACAAAGCTTGCCCAAAAGATGATTTTCCCCTACCGCATATAGATGTTCTGGTTGATAATGTGGCTTTATCTGCTATGTATTCATTTGCAGACGGGTTTTCAGGTTACAATCAGGTTCTCATGGCTGAGGAGGACAAGCACAAAACTGCCTTCGTCACAGAGTGGGGCACTTATTGTTACAAAGTAATATCATTTGGGCTCAAGAACGCAGGAGCTACTTATCAGTGGATGGCCACTACATTATTCCATGATTTGATGCACAAAGAGATTGAAGTGTATGTGGATGACATGATGGTAAAATCGGAGACAAGAATTGGGCACATAAAGGCACTTGAAAAGTTCCTTCAGAGAGTTGACAAATACAACTTACGGCTGAATCCTAAGAAGTGTGTGTTTGGAGTGACATCAGGGAAATTGCTTGGCCATATAGTGGGAATGGGTGGAATAGAGGTGGATTCTGAGAAAATCAAAGCAATTACTGAGATGCCAACACCGAAAACAGAGAAATAAGTCAGAGCATTCCTCGGGAAAATTCAGTACATCAGTCAGTTCATTGCCAAGTTGATGTCAGTGACATGGAATGAACAGTGTCAGACAGTCTTCAGTAAAATCAGGGAATATTTGGTGAAGCCTCCGGTGTTGAAACCTCTGAGACCGGGAAGACCTTTGATATTGTATTTGGCCATAGAATCAGAAGCACTAGGGGCAATGATGGTACAGGCAGATGAGATAGGGGTAGAGCACGCGGTCTACTATCTGAGTAAGAAGATGCTCCCGTATGAGGCTCGTTATCAAGAAGTGGAGAAGATCTGTCTTTCAGTGGTATGGGCTTCCAGAAAATTACGACATTATTTTTAGTCTTATTAGATCCAGGTTTTCCTCTAAAGTATCTGCATTCAGTACCGTCGCTAGTGGGGAAATTAGGCAGATGGTTAGTGTTGCTGTCAGAGTTTGACATTGAGTATCTCACCTCCAAAATGATCAAAGGGCGAGCAGTGGCAGAGTTTTTAGCATTGCAACCTATTGAGTGGGATCAGTATAAGTTTGAATTTCCAGATGAAGAAGTCCAGGCCATAACAGTTCAGAGGTGGAAAATGTACTTCGACGGAGCAGTGAATTATAAGGGAGTCGAAATTGGGATCGTGATGCCAAGAGGTTGACGTTCAGAGTGACTAACAACATGGCTGAGTATGAGGCATGCGCTTTTGGTTTGACATCAGTGATAGCCTTGAAGGCCGGAGTGTGGAAGTCTATGGAGATTCTATGTTGGTAGTTTAGCAGATGCGAGGAGAATGGGAATTGAAAGAAGAACGGTTGAAACCTTACCTTCTTCACCTCAAAAAGTTGGCACAGGTCATCCCAGATTGTAAGTTTCAGCACTTGCCGAGAGAAGAGAATCAGATGGCAGACGCACTGGCTACACTTGCGGCAACTTGGGAAAATCCAGAGAAGTTAGTGATGAGACCGTTGGTACTGACGATAGCAAACAGACCCGTTTATAAGACAGAAAGAGTTCTGGAAGTAGAAATCGACGATGGAAAACCTTGATATCATGATATTCAGAGGTATCTGGAACATGGGAAACTCCCGAAAGGGGCCTGCAGAAAAGACAGGTTAGCCATTCAGAAGTTAGCTTCTCAGTATATGATTTTAAAAGGAGAACTGTACAAGAGGCAAGCAAATGGTATTCAGTTGAAATGTTTGAGAAAAGAAGAGGCTCATCAGGTAACGGAAGAAGTACACGCTGGGGTATGTGGTCCACACATGAACGGGCTGAATCTGTCCTGCAAGATAGTGAGACAAGGTTTTTACTGGTCAACCATGGAAACAGACTGCGCGAAGATGGTAAAGCACTGTCATGATTGTCAAGCACACGGTAATTTGAATCACTTGTCGCACACAGAGTTACACGGGTTGTCAGAGCCGTGGCCCTTCTCAGCATGGGGAATTGATATGATTGGAGAGATTCGACCAAATGCATCGAATGGGCATCGCTTCATAGTAGTGGCAGTGGATTATTTCTCAAAGTGGGTGGAAGCCGAGTCATTCCGCAATGTCACAGCGAAGCAGATGGCAAAGTTTATAGCTCAGAATCTCGTTTATCGGTATGGTATGCCGCATCATGTGGTTACGGACAACGGAGTTCAGTTTCAAGAAGAGATGAAGGCAATGTTACAGAAATACAGGATTGGCCACCACAAGTCATCACCGTACAGGCTACAGGCAAATGGGGCAGTTGAGGCAGCTAACAAGACTATAAAGACGATTTTAGCCAAGATGACAGAAAACTGTAGAGATTGGGCCGAGAAACTACCATATGCTTTGTGGGGGTACAGAACATCAGTAAGAACAGCAACCGGAGCAACACCTTATTCTTTGGTCTATGGAATGGAAGCAGTGCTACCAGTGGAAGTTGAGATACAGTCTATGAGGGTATTAGCAGAAACAGAGTTACCAGAACCAGAATGGGCCGCACAGAGGTTTGATCAGTTAGCACTGTTGGATGAGAAGAGGATGAAGTCTCTACATCATATGCAGTTGTATCAGAAAAGAGTAGCCCGAGCATTCAACAAGAAGGTACGTCCCACCAGAATCAGAAAGGGTGATTTGGTACTTAAGCAATCAAAGCCGTCAACGACAGATCCAAGAGGAAAGTTCAGACCTAACTGGGAAGGGCCTTACATAGTGCAGAAAGTAATGGGAAATGGAGCAGTGAGGCTATCAGACTTGGAAGGGAACGAGTTCACTGAGCCGATCAACGTAGATAGATTGAAGTAGTACTTTGCCTGAGGGAGAAAGGACCGAGCAATCACCAAGGGAATTGGCAGAAGACCTAACCCAACGGAATAAGAAAATCATTCATGCATACACGTAACATTGCATTCTCTTCGTGTTTGTTTTTGTTTTGTGTTCGCAGGTTCGAAGAAAGGAGAAAGCAACAGAAATGAGCCAAACAGCGTCAGTGCAGTTTCAGTTTTGGGGATGAGTCCCAAGGGGCGAGGCCCACATCAATAGTATTTGGGGATAAGTCCCAGGAGGCGATGCCCATATCGGCTTGGGGGTGAGGCCCCACATCATCATCAGTTTGAGGGCGAAGCCCATGTCAGCTCGGGGGTGAGGCTCATATCAGCTTGGGGGCGAGGCCTATATCAGTTCGAGGGCGAGGCCCATGTCAGCTTGGGGGCAAGGCCCATATCAGCTTGAGGGCGAGGCCCACATCGTCAGCAGTTTTGGGATGAGTCTCAGGGTCGAGGTGCCCCTGTTGTCAATTGCAGTTCCAGGATGCGTCCCAGGGTTGAGGGCCCACTGCATCATCAGTTGTAGTTTCGGGATGCGTCCTAGGTTCGAGGGCCCACTACATCATCTGTTCGAGGGTGAGGCCCTCATTTCCAATGGTATCGAGATGTGTCCCAAGGTCGAGGTGCCCCCGTTGTCAGTTGCAGTTATTGGGATGCGTTCTGGGATCGAGGTCCACTACAGCACCAACTCGGCTCGAGGCAGCAGACGAGCCAGGTAAGTGAAAATAAAGTACATAACTTTGATAGGATTGTTCAAAGTCACACACTGCACAAGTCCCATCAAAGTGGGGGCGACTGAAGATATTGCATTTTCGCATGTAAAACCCGATGATGAGTCTCAGTTGGAGGCACTACCTTTTTTTAGTTAAGGATATTGCGGGAAATGGTCGTCGGAAGAGAATCGGTATTTCGTTAGATTTTTATTCACTTGTTTAGCGTCAAGCTCACTTGTTGGACCTCCGTCTAGAGCACCTTTGGCCTAAAAAACCCACAAACCTTTTAATCTTGGCCCAAACCCACTCACCAAACCAACACAACACCTAACCCACCAAGATAAAGCCCACGCCCACACCCATCTACGCCCACACGCCCATGGCCTCTAAAATAAACCCAAATTAAATTAAATATTAATTAAATAATGTAATTGAATTAAATAAAATGATTAAACCATTTACCAAATTAAATAAAACATAAAATAAAATCATGCCTAATTTAGATAAATCAAATATATTATATACCTAACTTAACAAATATCATGCCTAATTAAAATTAATCAGAACCAATTTAAATATATGACCTTCCTAAGTTGAACCAATTTTATCCCCCCCATCAATCCATTGATTTCCTTGTCCAACACCACATCAAATCTTCTTTTATATGCCAAAATCCATTCCTTGTGAGACAAGGAGTAGCCCTAGCCCTTGTCTATATAAACAAAGCCAAACCAAGCCTCTCCTCTCCTCTCCTCTCTTTTTTTACACGAAATTCACCAAGAAAAAGAACAAAAAAATCCTCTCTCCAAGCTCCTACAATTCACGGCATTCACCAAGAAAAATAACAAGTATTTCTCCTCTCCTCCTCCACTCTAATCACCGAATACACATCCCCTAGACATCCCCATTGCCGCAACAAGACATCCCTATACAATAGCCCCTAATGCGCCAATACAACCCCCATACAGCAGCCCCTAACACGCCCAAACAGCCCCCTTACTGCAGCCCCTGATTCACGCCATTAGCCCCCCATTTCCCCCTAAAATTGATGTCGTTACTACCCCAAAAACTTACCTAAAACAGCCCATGTACTGCAGGTCTAAATCACTCAAAACAGCAGCAAAATCCTTTTAAAACAGTCCTTAAAATCCTTAAAACAGTAACATAAAAAAACTGCACCTAAAACCCTTTCAATAACCAAAAAAAAAACTGCACATTTAAAACTCTAAAAAGTGCAAAACAGTAGCCTAAAAGACCTGAAATAGTAAGCAGAAAATATAGAGAAAACAGCAGTAAAACGGAAGTCAAACAGCGAGTAAAACAGTAAAATAGTGAGTTAAGACGTTAAACTAGTGGACCAGAGAAGTTGAGCAGCTTTACCCTTCCGATCTCCGTGAAACGCAAGTCTGAAAGTCGGCAAAAAAAGGTTTGACCTGAGGGTATTTTCCACATTCGTTTTCTGTTTTATTTTTATTATTTATTGAGTTCTGTTCGCATGATTATTATAATAAAAATGCATGTTGTGGCCCTTGAGTTGATAAATGTGCATGTATTATGAATATGATGTGTGTTGTGGCCCTTGATTAAAATGAAAAATGTGTCGCCTCTTGTAGTATATAAGATGGAAACCCGGACGTAAATTTCATAGCCGATTCCGAATGGACGGTAGTAAGATCTGTACTCGGGATATAACACCACATACCACTTGAGCAAACAGCACATATTTTGTTTTATGTTATTTTGATGTGTTTATTATTCGTTATTTAATTTCTGCATATTATTTGTTCGTGTAATGATGTGATCGAGCGTATGGGCTTAGTAAGTGCAATGAAAGGTCCTCTTATTGAAGGGGTTAAAATCCTTTATCACGATGCTTCGCTGCGTCGGTCAATGTATATTCGATTGGATGTGAGATATGTTCAATCGGGTATACGAAATCTGATATCTTTGTATTTACTTTTGTTTCATATATATGCATTGAGATAAGCGCATTGGCTTAGTAAGTGCGATGAAAGGTCCTCTAATTGAAGAGGTTAAAATCCTTTACAATGATGTTTTGCCGCGCCGAACGATGTATATTCGATTGGATGTAAAATATGTTCAATCGGGTATACGAAATCTGATATTTTTGAATTACTTTTGTTTCATATATATGCATTGAGATAAGCGCATGGGCTTAGTAAGTGCGATGAAAGGTCCTCTAATTGAAGAGGTTAAAATCCTTTACCATGATGCTTCACCGCTCCGGACGATGTATATTCGATTGGATGTAAGATATGTTCAATCGGGTATACGAATTTCGATATCTTTGTATTTACTTTTGTTTCATTTATATATGCATTGAGATAAGCGCATGGGCTTAGTAAGTGCGATGAAAGGTCCTCTAATTGAAGAGGTTAAAATCCTTTACCACGATGCTTCGCCGCGCCGGATATCTTTGTATTCACTTTTGTTTCATATGTATGCATTGTGTTAATTGCGCATGGGCTTAGTAAGTGCGATGAAAGGTCCTCTAATTGAAGAGGTTAAAATTCTTTGCCACGATGATTTGCCGTGCCGAATAAAATGTATTCGATTGAGTGTGAGATGTGCGCAGGGCTTGATAAGTGTGATTAAAGGTCCTCCATATCGAGAGGTTAAAAGCCTTCACTACGATGTTTTGCCGCGCTTCTTGCCATGTCATTTACCCTTGCGCACCTCATTGCTTTATTTATGCCTGCATTATGAAATCACATATAGTCATCTTTATCTTTGTATGCATTGCAATGAAAGCGCATGGGCTTATTGTATTGGATGAAAGGTTTCCCATTTGGGGAAGAAAATCCTAAAAGTCTACCTTTACCATGATATTTGTCGCGCCCTTATTCCGTTTGGTTGCATTATTTACATTTGTCTTGGCTTGATATCTTATTATTCATGTATCCATGTTATGATAACATTTGAGTATAACTTCTCGTGGTATATGTTAGTGCTCCTAGAACATGCCAAAGATCTAATAAGCATGAAAAACATTGAATAAGAACATTATAAGTTGCGGAATACTTACAACGAACGGATTTGAGCTTTTAATAATTTGTGAAGATGATCTCCAAGATCCAAGCAAAGTGTTGGTTCCAACTCTTGAATATGTTTCCCTATCACCTTTTTTGACTTGCTTAAGTGCTAGCTTTTGATTTGAAGAACAAAATCCAAGTAAAGAAGAGAAAGGAACTCACACCCAATGGAGAGTATTCTAGGGTTTCTATTTTCCAACTTGTGAAAAAAAATGTGTAGAGATTTGCTTTTGGTAAAACCCTTTTATCCTTTTCACCAAAACTTGGTAGTTGGGTAAATGGTTTTACCAAAAACCATTACAAGGTGGTTGGTGGCTTGGCATAAATGCCAACTACCACCACCTACCACACATGTGAAGTGGGCCCCACCATTTGAATTCAAAATTCAAATATCTCTACGAACATTTGCCGCGACTCGGTTCCATTTAATCCGATTAAACGAACTTTCGTCGCTAAATAATTAAATCTTATTTAATTAAATAACGATGCCTCGCAAATATATTACGAACGTCGTTTACGAACTAATTCTAAATTAATTCGTTCGTTCGTATTAAAGTCCGAATTTAATTTCGTAATGAAATCCAATTCATATTAATATATCCGATATATTAATTTTAGCCCATTCGAATAAATTAAATAGAAAAATCAAATTTAACTATTAAATTTATTTTACCGATTAATTCCAAATTAATCGCGTTCTCTCTCTACTGAACACATTTAATCCCAGATTAAATAAAGCCCCAATTAATCCCAGATTAATTTTCTCTCTCTAAATTAATCCCAGATTAATTCTAATTTAAGTCATTTGTCTTCGGTGAATCTTTGGGAAGCGACCCAAGAGATCTCTAGATATGTTGGCAGTAAATCCGGTTATCGGACCATCCGATAAAATGAGTATCTCGTACCACGTGCTTACCAATTTATAAGACATGGTTGGCTTCTAACAAAGCACCGTGCCTACCCAATTCTCCAGAAATATTCTTACTGGAATATATAATCTATGTCAGGCGTAGAATACGTAGTATCTCGTATTGCGATCCAGTATCAGATGTCACGTACTAGGCCTGGGGCTGGAATAGTGTTTGCCCCGTACGAAGCACATATCGGATATCAAGTAACTAGTCTCTTTGAATCGAATAATCATGACCTTGTCATATTATCCCGATGGTTGCAACACAATAGAGAACTAGTTATGAATTCCTGCGTGATCATCATCTCCGTATGTCTGAAGTGATACTTTCGTCTTGACATCACACCCAATACACTACGATTCTCGATAAACCCAATAGAGGCGTACACAGAACCTGTTAAAGCCTTGGACAACCAAAACCAAAGTTTACCAATTGTCGCAAGTACTAGCGATGCAAGTCTTAGGTTAAGACCAAATACACCTACCCTGACGCGGACTCCCATAGACACATATACATACTACCAATGGGATTCCGCGGGGTCTATCCAGAGCGAAGCTGTTTTCCGTACCATCGATAAAACATAACTTCATATCGCACTTGCATAAGTATCCTATACTTAAACATATGAGAACTATGATGTTCTGCCCTCACAACGCGCACAAGTGCAATACTAGTCTATTCCGTATTATCGATGTCCAGTCGCGATAATACTACGACTAGTGATATTTAATGATTAAACCTTTATCGATTGATACTGTCTCATATCATCTCAATTCTGAACTAATCATATGGACTTTTACCATTTATATATCAAAGTAAATAAATTACGAAATGATAAAAGGCAATTTCATTACTACATAGTCAATTTTGTACAAAAATACAATGTCTTTTACAAACAATGACGCTATGGGTCATAATTGTCTAACAATCTCCCAATTGGCCTATAGCCAGTCACTCAAGCATCTAACACATGAACTATATATATGTTTCTCAAACTTTTACTGTGAAATAGCTTTCGTCAGCGGATCTGCAATGTTGTCATCTGATACAACCTTCTCGATCTTCACATCGCCATGATGTATGATCTCACGAATCAGATGGAAACGTCGAAGAACATGCTTGGATCGTTGATGCGACCGTGGTTCCTTAGCCTGTGCTATAGCCCTGTTACTGTCACAATATAATGGAACGGGCTCAGCTGCTAACGGAACTACTCCTAATCCAATTAGGAATTTATGGATCCAAACTGTCTCTTTTGTTGCTTCAGCTGTAGCAATATACTCCGCTTCTATTGTTGAATCGGCAACAGTCTCTTTCTTGGAAGATTTCCAACTTACTACTCCGTTGTTCAAACAAAATATGTACCCGGATTGCGACTTAGAGTCGTCTTTATCGGTTTGGAAACTTGCATCAGTATACCCAGTTACCTCAAGTTCTCCATCTCCATAAATTAAGAAAGCATCCTTAGTTCGTCTAAGATACTTAAGGATGTTCTTAACCGCCATCCAGGGACCATCACCTAGATCGGCCTGATAGCGACTACACATGCTCAAAGCATACGAGACATCAGATCGTGTACATATCATGGCATACATGATTGATCCGACTGCCGAGGCGAATGGTATCTGACTCATACTGTTTCTCTCATCTTAAGTTTTAGGACACATGTCCTTAGATAGAGAGATGCCATGTGACACTGGTAACAGTCCCCTCTTGGACTGATCCATGTTGAATCTTTTCAACACTTTGTCAATGTACGTGCTCTGGGAGAGACCAAGCAGCTTTCTAGATCTATCTCTGTAGATCTTTATTCCTAGAATAAAGGCTTCTTCACTCAGATCTTTCATAGAGAATTTTAATGAAAGCCAAGCTTTCACCGATGTTAACATGGGAATATCATTGCCTATAAGCAATACATCGTCAACATAAAGGACAATGAATGTCAGTGCGCTCCCACTAACCTTCTTATATACACAAGGATCACCCTCGTTTTGAATGAAATCATATTCTTTTATGATCTCATCAAAACGTTGGTTCCATGACCGCGATGCTTGCTTCAGCCTATAAATGGACCGATTCAACTTACAAACCTTGTTTGCAAGTCTAGGCACGATAAAACCGTCAGGCTGTTACATATAAACATCCTTCAAAAGGTTTCCGTTAAGGAAAGTGGTTTTAACATCCATCTGCCATATCTCGTAATCGAAATATGCAGCAATAGCAAGCATTGTCCGAATGGATTTAATCATGGCAACGGGTGAGAAAGTTTCATCGTAATCGACACCATGTCGTTGACAATACCCCTTGCTACAAGCCTAACTTTGTACGTTTGTATGTTGCCATCCATGTCGGTCTTCTTCTTGAAGACCCATTTGCATCCAATAGGCTTTACGCCTTCTGGTGCATCAACCAGTGTCCAAACTTGGTTGGCGTATATGGAATCCATTTCGAACTTCATGGCCTCTTGCCATAAAGTGGAATCGATATCTTGTATGGCTTCCTCATACGTAGCCGGTTTGTTATTCTCAATGAGATTAATATCTACATGAGGTGAGATCAGAAACCCATACCTCTTAGGTTGGTTCCTGACTCTCTCTGACCTACGCGGTCCTTGTGTAATAGAAGATTGTGGTACAGTCTCATCCCGGATGGACTGTTCTTGTTCCGTTGAGGATTCTATGCCAGGAACAGTATCACTCTGATTTTCATCGAGTTCTACTTTCCTCCCACTAACCACTGCATTTAGGAATTCCTTCTCAAGGAAAACCGCATGTAGAGCAACAAATACTTTGTTCTCTCGTGGGTGATAGAAGTAATATCCTTTGGTTTCCCTAGGATATCCTACGAATAGGCATTTATCCGATTTGGGCTCAAGTTTAGTACCTTCCAAATGTTTGACGTATGCCCAGCCTCCCCAAACCTTTAGCAATGAGAAACCCGGTTTCTTTCCTGTCCATATCTCATTCGTAGGATATCCTACAAATACACTACGATTCTCGATAAACCCAATAGAGGCGTACACAGAACCTGTTAAAGCCCTGGACAACCAAAACCAAAGTTTACCGATTCTCGCAAGTACTAGCGATGCAAGTCTCAGGTTAAGACCAAATACACCTACCTTGACGCGGACTCCCATAGACACATATACATACTACCAATGGGATTCCGCGGGGTCTATCCAGAACGAAGCTGTTTTCCGTACCATCGGTAAAACACAACCTCCTAACGCACTTGCATAAGTATGTTATACTTAAACATATGAGAACTATGCCATTATGCCCTCACAACGCGCACAAATGCAATGCTAGTCTATTCCGCATTATCGATGTCCAGTCTCGATAATACTACGACTAGGGATATTTAATGATTAAACCTTTATCGATTGATACTGTCTCATATCATCTCAATCTGGAACTAATCATATGGACTTTTACCATTTATATATCAAAGTAAATAAATTACGAAATGATAAAAGGCAATTTCATTACTACATAGTCAATTTTGTACAAAAACACAATATCTTTTACAAACAGTGACGCTATAGGTCATAATTATCTAACAGTATATCGGATGGAAACCCAGACATAAATTCCGTAGCCGATTTCGAATGGACGGTAGTGCGGTCTGTACTTGGGATACAATTCCACGTACTACTGGGAAAAATGCTCATATGTGTGTTTGTGTCCATATTAGTTATCTTCTTTGGCATCACGCCATAGCATGCTTACTTTAATGCCTAATTGCATCCTTAATTGTCCTTTTTTTGCATTATACACTTAGTTGACTCTTTTTTTATTACGCCTGAATATGTAATGGTTATTTGTTTATGTTTCCGTGCGTATAAGTATGAAATGTTTATGAAATATCATGTTCACATTATTTGATTCCCTTTTATGTGTGCTTATGTGATTATGATGTGCTTGCATTTTCATGAATACAATATGCCTACGAAGTTATATATTTGCCGCTACTTTGACTTACTTTCGAGCATGTAAACTTAAAAGTATGATATATGAAAATCTAGGTGTTAGTTTTATCTTTTTACGCATGTGAACTTAGAAGCATGATATTCTTGGAAATTAGTGTTACTTAGGCTTGATTAAATTATTACACAAATCCTTTCATTATAAGTAACATAAGTAAGGGACCATTCCGAACCCGACGGTTTGAGGTCTTCCCTTACGAGGGGTGAGTGCGGCCTTAAATCTCATTTTCCTGGTTCAGACCGGGTGGCGACTCCATCATTCTCCGGTTTAGTCCCCTGTAACAGCATACGTCACCCAGTTTCTGTGTTCCCACATATCTGATGTCCGGAAAAAGTAAGAAGACGGAAGAAGACAAAGTTGCAAATTATGGGGATGTTTGTTTTCCTGATCTCATTCAATTGTGATGTCACATCCATTAATCATAAGACATTGATTTTGTCTACTTGTTCGAACCTTTTTCTTAATAAAAATCAAGACGTTCATACCATTTACTTTCCTGAGTCTCTACCTTTCAAGAAGAACAAGATAATCATTCAGGAGTTGGCTTCTAAATACGTGAGTTTGAAGGGAGAACTATAAAAAAAGACAAGCGAATGGCATTCAGCTGAAGTGTTAAGAAAAGAAGAAGCTCGAAAAGCAATGGAAACAGTACTACCAGTGGAAGTTGAGATACAGTTCATGCAGGTATTAGAAGAAGCAGAGTTATCAGAGTAAGAATGGACCGTGAAGAGATTTGAACAGTTAACACTATTGGATGAGAAGAGAATGAAGTCCTTACATCACAAGCAGATATACCAGAAGAGGTTGGCTCGAGCATTCAACAAGAAGGTGCGCCCCACTAAGATCAGAAAGGGTGATTTGGTACTGAAGCAGTCAAGGCCGTCGACGACAGACCCATGAGGAAAATTCAGATCCAATTAGGAAGGACCCTACATAGTGCAGAAAGTAATGGGAATGGGGCAGTGACACTGTCAGATTTGGAAGAGAATGAGTTCACTGAGCCGATCAACGTGGACAGATTGAAGCAATATTTTGCCTAAGAAAGAGAAGACCTAGCAGAGGACCTAACCTAACGGGATAAGGAATTCACCCATGCATGCATGCATCAATGTACAAACTTGTATTCTTTTTCGTGTTTTGTTCTGTGTTTGCAGATTTTAGACAAAAGAGAACCGAACAGTCACCAAAAGAGAACCTGCATGAGGAAACTATAAAGCAGATCCAGGGGCGACCGGAGACATGTGTAGGCACATGGTGCCAAGGAGTACAATGAGGATCTAACCTATCATGAACAGGGAGCACCTCCGCACATGCATACATACACAACACATGCACACGTTTTTATTCTACTGTTTTATTTGTTTTCACAGGTCTCGAAAGAAAATAAGGGAAAGCGGCAATGTACAAGCAATTTGAGAGCAAACAAAACAATGTAATCAGTTTCAGAAATGAGTCAGTGTTAGTTTCGGGAGGGAATCCCAAGGTTGAGGCCTATATCAGTATGAATTTCGAGAATGGATCTCAGGGGGCGAAGCCCACATTATCAGTGGTGGAACAACAGATTTCTGTAGGGTGAGTGAGTGAAAAAAAGGGAGAAATAAAAGAGAGAGAAATCTTTGATAGTTAGGCATATGTCCGATAATGTCATTGTTTGATACAGAGAAAAACCTTAAAAATGATAAGTGCGAAATGTGCTCTCATCCGGTATTCTGAGTAGTTGATCTCGGCTAGACTCGTAAGCAGTTGATTACGGGATCTCAGCAGTAGAAGCCTAAGTAGCTGGCAAGATGACTAGTCGAAGAGATGGTGGATCAGTGAATGACCGTTTGCTTGGATGTCCACCCTGGTTTACTTATGCTAAGATATATGATATGGTTGGAAACAAAGAAAGTCTCTACAATGAAAAGAAAAGAAAAATAGACTGCCTATAACCAATAAGCGTGAAGCTACCCATGGGCAAATATTAGGACCACCATGAGGAGAAATGCTACCTTAAAGGGTAGGTGAGTCGAAAAAAGAGAAAGAAAGAAAAGAGAAAAAGAAAAAAGTGAAAAAGAAAGTTCAAAATGAAAAGACAGAAAATAAATAGAAAAAAAAGAAGATAACCATATCATGTTGAGTACATGGAAGTAATCACATAGTGTGATCAAGACATCTAGGTTGGTTAGACTCACTGATCCAGTTCTCCGAGACAAAATCATCGAGTTGGCTTACTTAAGGGTGAAGCTGCGAAAGAGCCTTAACACACACACACTTGGAGTCTAGTTCAGATCATTCACTCAGAAGGTTGGATTTGAGTTGTGTCAAGTACTTTGATGGTTCTCTGGTTTCAACATGGAGCATCCGCTGAGGACGAATATGTTTAATTATCAGGATTATCTTGTGAGAGGTAGTACAGTATGTTGGAGAGAACCATCACATCATCAGTATCAGTTTTGGGGGTGAGTCCCGGGGGTGAGACCCATACAGCATCAGTTTTAGATATGAGTCCCAGGGTTGAGGCCCACATCACATCAGTATCAGTTTTGGCGATAAGTCTCAGGGTTGAGGCCCACACCACATCAGCAGTAGTATCAGCAGTTTAGGGGATGTGTCACAGGGTCATGACCTACATCATCAACAGTTTTGGGGATGTGTCCCAGGGTCGTGACCCACATCATCAGCAGTTTTGGGGATGCGTCCCAGGGTCGTGACCCACATCACCAACAGTTTTGGGGATACGTCCCAGGGTCGTGACCCACATTGTCAATGTTATCGGGATGCGTCAAAGGGTTGAGGCCCCCATTATCAGTTGCAGTTATCGGGATGCGTCCCAGGGTCGTTGGCCTCCTACATCATCAGTTTTAGGGATGCGTCCCAGGGTCGTGACCTACATTGTCAGCAGTATCAGGATGCGTCCCAAGGTCGAGGCCCCCTTTGTCGGATGCAGTTATCGGAATGCTTCCCAAGGTCGTTGGCTCCCTACATCATTAGTTTTAGGGATGCATCCCAGGGTCGTGACCCATATTGTCAGCGGTATTGGGATGCATCCCAGGTTCAAGGCCCCCGTTGTCGATTGAAGTTATGGGGATGCGTCCCAAGATCAAGGTTCACTGCGTCATCAACTCAGCTCGAAGCAGCAGGCAAGTCTGGTGGCAGCTGGCGAGCCAGAAAAGTAAAAATACGTTGCACAATTTTGATAGGATTGTCATTGTCACACACAGAATAAGTCCCATCAAAGTGGGGGCGACTGTAGGCACTCTATTTTTATATGTAAGTTCCTATGATGAGTCTCATTTAGAGGCACTACCTTTTAAGTCACAGACTTCGGAAGGGAAAAGTCCGAAATCGGTATTTTATTAGATTTTATTCGCTCATTTCGCTTCGGGTTCGCTTGTTGGACCTCTGTTTTAAAACACATTCTTAGCCCAAACCCCCGCAAGACACACACCAAGCCCATCTCACCCAAGCCCAATCCAAAAATAATTAAAACATTTAAAATACATGTCACAAATTAAATTAAATTAAATAAAATCTAATTAAATTAAATTCCTAATTTAAATAAATCAATTCTTAATTTAAATAAATCACCTACCAATTTAAAGAAATTACCCCACCAAAATAAAATTATATTTTCCCTTTTTAAACTAATTAATTCCCTCCCATATTTACTTGATTTCTTTCCTTTTCAAAATCCATGCAAAACCCTAGCACCATTATAAAATATAACACAAATCCAAACCTTGGAGGCTCTCCACTCTGACGGCAAAAACACAAACAGAAGAAAGAAACCCTAAACCCTTCTCTCTTTTCACCTCGCTGCACTCTCTCTCCCCACGCTAAACACATAAACCTTATCTACACATGTGAACCACTCACGACGTTAACTCACCAAACAAAATCCACTCAGCCTAACTCTCTCGGCTCCCTCCATCCACTCAGCTCACCTTCACGTCTCACCTTACTAACCAAAAAACACCCTTCATCAGTTCACGTCTCCCACTCATTCTTCAAGCAGCCTTCACGCTTCTTCCTCATCTCCCTTAGGCTTTCATTCACGGCAACAACAAGCCCTAACCCTACTCACTAAGCCGAGCCAACAAACTGACTTAACAACCCCTCACCAAACAAACGCACAGCTCCTACCAAAGCTTCTTAAACAACCGTCACTCACAAGCTTCACAAACAACCCTCACTCACACAGCTTCACACACCAATTGACCTTCAACAAGCCCTTCTCGCAGCAACCAATAACCCCATCAACAGCTCCTCAACCTTCACGCAAATAACCCTTTCAACAGCCCACAACACACACCCTAACTTCAAGCATAACAACCATCAATCCAGCAGCTTAAATACGCACGCCATTACCTTCGTAACAGGCCCCTCCTTCACGCCAACAGTCCCTTAGATCTGCCCCTTTTACACATCCTAACCCCCTCACGTAACAAGCCTCCTCTTTCACGCCTCCACCCTCAACTTTACAAATCAACATTGCCCTCAAGGCCACGCACCAGCCCCCACTCAACACTGCCCAAACTGCCGAGAACAAACCCCAAGCAAGCCGTGAAACATAAATAAATAAAAGCCCCCTGCAGTTCCTAAAAACTGCACTCAAAAACTGTCCCGAAACTGCCCAAAACTGCACCTAAAAACTGCCCAAAACTGCACCTAAAGACTGCCCAAAACAGTCCTGAAAACCACCTAAAATACACCCCAAAAAAAGTCCCCAAATCTCTGAAAATAGTCCCCAAGCAGTGAATAAATCACCCTAAAATAGTGACCAGAAAATACACTTAAAACCGCAGCGAAATAGAAAACAGCGACCTAAAACAGTGAAGCGATGAAGGAAAATAGAAAATTAGTAAACCAGAAGAGTTACGGAGTTTTAGCCCTTCCGACCATCGTGAAACGCACGTCCAATAGTCGACAAAAAAGGCTAGACCTGAGGGCACCTTTCTCATTTATTTACATTCATTTCGTAATTATTTATTGAATTTTCTTCGCATGAGAGTCGTTGGTTAATGTGTGTTGTGGTTATTGGATGAATGGAAAATGTGTCGTCTCTCGTGGTATATAAGGTGGAAACCTAGAAGTAAATTCTGTAGCCGAATCCGAATGGACGGTAGTGCGGTCTGTACTTGGGAGAAACTCCACGTACCACTAGAGTAAATGGCACATATTTGGCTTTATTTTATCTTGTGTATTTATCATCCGCATTTTATATTCTGCCATTTATTTTTTGCAAGTTATTTGTTTATATATTGATGATATAGTGCGCATGGGCAAATCAAGTTGGATTAAAGGTCTTCTATTTTAAGGGATAAAAGGCCTACGAGCTACCTTTGCCACGACGTTTTGCAGTACCGGACGAAGTATGTTCGATTGAATGCGAGATACATTTAATCGAACATACGAAGTCCTATATCCTTGTCTTATTTATTTTTATGCATTGTAATATAATGCACATGGGCTTATTACGTTGGTCTAAAGGTTCTCCATTTGGGGGAAGAAAAGCCTAAAAGGCAACCCTTACGACGATACTTCACCGCGCCTTTTATTATTCCGCCATTTTACTTTGTGTACGTTATTTGTTTATGTATTGATGATATAACGTATGGGCAAATCAAGTCGGATTAAAGGCCTGCCATTTTTAGGGATAAAAAGCCTAAGGGCTACCTTTTCCATGATGTTTTGCTACGTCGGACGAAGTGTATTTAATTGAATGTGAGATATGTTCAATCGAGCATACGAAGTCCTATATTGTTGTCTTTATTTCTATGCATTGTAATGTCATGCGCATGGGCAAATCAAGTTGGATTAAAGGTCCTCCATTTTGAGGGATCAAAAGCCTAAGGGCTACCTTTGCCATGACGTTTTACCGCGCCTTTTATTATTCCGTTATTTGCTTGCTGTCTGCCATCTCCTTGTTTAATCATGCATCATAATGTAACGCGCATGGGCTTATTACCTTGGTCTAAAGTTTCTCTATTTGAGGGAAGAAATGCCTAAAAGACTACCTTTATCGCAATATTTTTCCGCGCCATTTATTATTCCATTATTTGCTTTTCTTTATCGCACCATTGTACGTTTATTTCGATGTATAATTGCTCGTTAATCATCTCTTTGCATTATGCATCTAACTGCTTCTCTTCATTATGCATGCTAGTGTAATTATTATTTACGTGTGTTTCCGTATGCGTAAGTATAATATGTCTATGAAATTATATGCTTGCCGTTATTCCGTTTTACTTTTATGCGTGCTTGTACAATTATCGTTTACTTGTGTTTCCATATCCATGAATATAATGTGCTTATGAAATCATATGCTTGTCGTTATTCCGATTTATTTCTTATGCATGCAAACTTAGATATGAGCTTTATTTTCATGCATGTGAACTTAGAAATAGAATACTCTTAGAAATGTATGTTGCATAGATTCAGATAATTTATTGTAAAAATCATATCATTACAAGTGACATAAGTAAGGGACCATTCCGAACCAACGGTTTGAGGTCTTCCATTGCGAGGGGTGAGTGCGGCCTTAAATTATTTCCCCGGTTTACACCGGATGGCGACTCCATGTTATTTCTCCGGTTTAGTTCCCCGCGGGCTATTTCGTACTCCCGACTAGGCCGCGAACCTAGAACAGCGTCGCTGATTTCTGTGTCCTACAGTTTGGTGACTCCATTAGGGATAGAGAATCGGCCCCGAAATCTTGTAATCAAAGGCATTGTTAAGGCTAGGTGATGGTTTGTTGTCTTCCTTCATTCACTACCTTTGTATAAGGAAAACAAGTGAAGGCACCGAAATAATCATTACCCTTAGCTCGTTGTGATAGACTAATTTGGAGGCCTTGTTGGTTATTCCTGTCACCAAGGCGATAAGAGCCTATGAGGCTTGGGTTTTTAAGAGAGTTTGTTCCGCCCTCCCTCTGGGGAATCTACAATGGGAAATCCATTTGACAGTCAGTCACGCACCATAACTCGTTGGCATGTACCTTAGTGTATAAAAAAAGTACGCTCACTTGGTCGCTTGAACCCTTGAGTGGGGAGTCCTAGTTGTGGGCAATCCTTCGCCCTCGAGAGCCTTTATCTACACTCCCGTAAACCCACACGTAGACCGGGTTGTATGACTTATAGCAACTATTTCCTTGCGCTTGTAGACCATTCTCATTTGGAGGCAGTTGGGCTTCTTGTCAGAAATGCGAACTTGTTGGGCCATTTAAACTGGGACGAGTTCGTATCCTATGACAATTAGGACAAAAGCTTCTGAAATGCCTATGGGCCACTCTGTAGAAATTATTTCTTTATGCTTATGTTTAGGACCATCATCATTTGGACTCAGTTAGACTTCTTGTCAGAAATGCGAACTTGTTGGGCCATTTAAACTGGGATGAGTTCGTATCTTATGACAATTGGGCTAAAAGTTTCTAAAATACCGATGGGCTATCCTGTGTTTGGGCCTCTTATCATTTGAAGTTGTTTAGCTATGTTATTGCAAAAGTGTAAATCTGTTGGGCCTTTTCAACTGGGACAAGTTTGCACCGCGCAGTAGTATGATTGAATACTTTAAAATGATAATGGGCAGCTAGTATAAAATTTTTGACCGACTTATATATCTCATACATCGCACGCATCTCATGCATACATGCATCATGTTAAACCTTTGTGTTTTGAAAGCCATCAAAGATATCTGTTGGGTTAGGGAAGAAGGAAGACTCGCTAAAAGGCCAATAGTAAACATGAGCAAATTAGTTAACGAGGGATCCCACCCGGATCAATTGGATACCAAAGTAACCAAAATTACTGAGCAGTTGCAAGTTTTGACCAATGCTGTGGCTAGTTTGACCGTACCCCGTGTAGCCAATAACATAAAGTTGTGCAACCAGAATGAAAAGACCATTGGGGAACCTTCAAGGACCAAGCCCACTCTCTCTGAGGTTGCCCCTAGCAGAAATAGACGATTCTCCAATCTTACTAGACCTTTGTCAGAGGTGTTTGAAGAGCTGAAAAGACAAGGACTCATAATCCCTTAGAGCCTAAACCACTTCCAAATCATGTGCCACACTTCCTCAAGGTGAACCTTTATTGTCACTTCCACCAGCAACATGGCCATGACACCGATAACTGCACCTGCCTCAGGCATGAAATCCAAGACCTCATAGATTCCAACAAAATACCCGACCCAGAAAAAGAACAACCCAATACACAGAGAAACCCCCTACCTAACTATCACTTCGTCCCACCGCCTACCTACATCATTAAATCCGGCCTACCTGACAGCACTGTCATCCAAACTCACGACCACCAAGCTTCCCGTATGAAGAGATGGGGCAACAATAGTAAAGATGAGATATAGCAGAAAGGGGAAAGTGAATGGGAAAAAGAATTACATGAGTTAGAGGATCTGATGTCCGGAAAAAGAAGGAGAAGACGGAAGAAGACAAAGTTGCAAATTATAGGGATGTTTGTTTTCCTGATCTCATTCAATTGTGATGTCACATCCATTAATCATAAGACATTGATTTTGTCTACTTGTTCGAACCTTTTTCTTAATAAAAATAAAGACGTTCATTTCATTTACTTGCCTGAGTCTCTACCTTTCAAGAAGAACAAGATAATCATTCAGGAGTTGGCTTCTCAATACGTGAGTTTGAAGGGGGAACTATACAAAGGACAAGCAAATGCCATTCAGCTGAAGTGTTTAAGGAAAGAAGAAGCTCGAAAAGCAATGGAAACAGTATTACCAGTGGAAGTTGAGATACAGACCATGCGGGTATTAGCAGAAGCAGAGTTATAAGAGCAAGAATGGACCGCGAAGAGCTTTGAACAGTTAACACTGTTGGATGAGAAGAGAATGAAGTCCTTACATCACATGCAGATATACCAGAAGAGGTTGGCTTGAGAATTCAACAAGAAGGTACGCCCCACTAAGATCATAAAGGGTGACTTGGTACTTAAGCAGTCAAGGCCGTCGACGATAGATCTAAGAGGAAAATTCAGACCCAACTGGGAAGGACCCTACATAGTGCAGAAAGTAATGGGAAATGGGGCAGTGAGACTGTCAGATTTGGAAGGGAATGAGTTCACTGAGCCGATCAACGTGGACAGATTGAAGCAATATTGAGAGGACCTAACCCAACGGGATAAGGAATTCACCCGTGCATGCATGCATAAACGTACAAACTTGTATTTTTTTTGTGATTTGTTCTGTGTTTGCAGGTTTCAGACAAAAGAGAACCGAACAGTCACCAAAAGAGAACCTGCATGAGGAAACTATAAAGCAGATCTAGGGGCGACCGGAGACATGTGTAGGCATATGGCGCCAAAGAGCACAATGAGGATCTAACCCATCATGAACAGGGAGCACCTCCGCACATGCATACATACACAACACATGCACACGTTTTTATTCTACTGTTTTATTTGTGTTCGCAGGTCTCGAAAGAAAATAAGGGAAAGCGGCAACGTACAAGCAATTTGAGAGCAAATAAAACAATGTCATCAGTTTCAGAAATGAGTCAGTGTTAGTTTCGGGAGGGAATCCCAAGGTTGAGGCCCATGTCACTATGAATTTCGAGAATGGATCCTAAGGGGCGAAGCCCACATTATCAATGGTGGAACAGCAGATTTCTGTAGGGTGAGTGAGTGAAAAAAAAAGGAGAAAAAGATAGAGAGAAATCTTTGATAGTTAGTTATATGTCCGATGATGACATTGTTTGATGGAGAGAAAAACCTTAGAAACGATAAGTGTGAGATGTGCTCTCATCCGGTATTCTAAGTAGTTGATCTCGGCTAGACTCACGAGCACTTGATTACGGGATCTTAGTAGTAGAAGCCTGAGTAGCTGGCAAGATGACTAGTCAAAAAGTTGGTGGATCAGTGAATGACCGTTTGCCTGGATGACCACCCTGGTTTACTTATGCTACGATATATGATATGGTTGGAAATAAAGAAAGTCTCTGCAATGAAAAGAAAAGAAAAAATAGGCCGCCTATAACCAATAAGCGTGAAGCTACCCATTGGGTTTTTAAGAGAGTTCGCTCCGCCCTCCCTCTGGGGAATCTACAATGGGAAATCCATTTGAAAGTCTGTCACGCACCATAACTTGTTGACATATACCTTAGTGTATAAAAAAAGGTACGTTCACTTGGTCGCTTGAACCCTTGAGTGGGGAGTCCTAGTTGTGGGCAATCCTTGACCATCGAGAGTCTTTATCTACACTCCCGTAAACCCACCCGTAGACCGGGTTGTATGACCTATAGCAACTATTTCCTTGTGCTTGTAGACCATTCTTATTTGGATGCAGTTGGGCTTCTTATCAGAAATGCGAACTTGTTGGGCCATTTAAACTGGGACAAGTTTGTATCCTATGACAATTAGGCCAAAAGCTTCTGAAATACCGATGGGCCACTCTGTAGAAATTATTTCTTTATGCTTATGTTTAGGACCATCATCATTTGGACTCAGTTAGACTTCTTGTCAGAAATGTGAACTTTTAGAGCCATTTAAACTGGGATGAGTTCGTATCTTATGACAATTGGGCTAAAGTTTCTAAAATACTGATAGGCCATCCTATGTTTGGGCCTCTTATCATTTGAAGTTGTTTAGCCATGTTATCGCAAAAGTGTAAATCTGTTGGGCCTTTTCAACTGGGACAAGTTTGCACCGCGCAGTAGTATGATTGAATACTTTAAAATGATAATGGGCAAGCTAGTATAAAATTTTTGACCGACTTATATATCTCATACATCGCACGCATCTCATGCAACTTATGCATACACCCATCATGTTAAACCTTTGTGTCTTGAAAGCCATCATAGATATCCATTGGGTTAGGGGAGAAGGAAGACTCACCAAAAGGTCGATAGTAAACATGAGCAAATCAGTTAACGAGGGATCCCACCTGGATCAATTAGAGACCACAGTAACCAAAATTACTGAGCAGTTGTAAGTTTTGACCAATGCTGTGGCCAGTTTGACCATACCCCGTGTAGCCAATAACATAAAGTTATGCAACCAGAATGAAAAGACCATTGGGGAACCTTCAAGGACCAAGCCCACTCCCTCTGAGGTTGCCCTTAGCAGAAACAGACGATTCTCCAATCTTGCTAGACCTTTGTCAGAGGTGTTTGAAAAGCTGAAAAGGCAAGGACTCTTAATCCCTTAGAGCCTAAACCACTTCCAAACCCTGTGCCACGCTTCCTCAAGGTGAACCTTTATTGTCACTTCCACCAGCAACATGGCCATGACACCGATAACTACACCCGCCTCAGGCATGAAATCCAAGACCTCATAGATTCCAACAAAATACCCGACCCAGAAAAAGAACAACCCAATATACAGAGAAACCCTCTACCTAACTATCACTCCGTCCGACCGTCTATCTACATGATTAAATCCAGCCTACCTGACAGCACTGTCTTCCAAACTCACGACCACCAAGCTTCCCGTATGAGGAGATGGGGCAACAATAGTAAAGATGAGATAGAGTAGAAAGGGGAAAGTGAATGGGAAAAAGAATTACATGAGTTAGAGGATCTGATGTCCGGAAAAAACAAGAAGACAGAAGAAGACAAAGTTGCAAATTATGGGGATGTTTGTTTTCCTGATCTCATTCAATTGTGATGTCACATCCATTAATCATAAGTCATTGATTTTGTCTACTTATTCGAACCTTTTTCTTAATAAAAATAAAGAAGTTCATTTCATTTACTTGCCTGAGTCTCTACCTTTCAAAAAGAACAAGATAATCATTCATGAGTTGGCTTCTCAATACGTGAGTTTGAAGGGAGAACTATACAAAGGACAAGCGAGTGCCATTCAGCTGAAGTGTTTAAGAAAAGAAGAAGCTCGAAAAGCAATGGAAACAGTACTACCAGTGGAAGTTGAGATACAGTCCATGTGGGTATTAGCAGAAGCAGAGTTATCGAGCAAGAATGGACCGCGAAGAGATTTGAACAGTTAACACTGTTAGATGAAAAGAGAATGAAGTCCTTACATCACATGCAGATATACCAGAAGAGGTTGGCTCGAGAATTCAACAAGAAAGTGCGTCCCACTAAGATCAGAAAGGGTGACTTGGTACTTAAGCAGTCAAGGTCGTCGACTACAGACCCAAGAGGAAAATTCAGACCCAACTGGGAAGGACCCTGCATAGTGCAGAAAGTAATGGGAAATTGGGCAGTGAGACTGTCAGATTTGGAAGGGAATGAGTTCACTGAGCCGATCAACGTGGACAGATTGAAGCAATATTTTACCTAATAAAGAGAAGACCTAGCAGAGGACCTAACCCAACGGGATAAGTAATTCACCCATGCATGCATGCATAAACGTACAAACTTGTATTCTTTTTTGTGTTTTGTTCTGTGTTTGCAGGTTTCAGACAAAAGAGAACCGAACAGTCACCAAAAGAGAACCTGCAAGAGGGAACTATAAAGCAGATCCAGGGGCGACCGGAGACATGTGTAGGCACATGGCGCCAAGGAGCACAATGAGGATCTAACCCATCATGAACAAGGAGCACCTCCGCACATGCATACATACACAACACATGCACACGTTTTTATTCTACTATTTTATTTGTGTTCGCATGTCTCGAAAGAAAATAAGGAAAGCGGCAACGTACAAGCAATTTGAGAGCAAACAAAAAATTATCATTAGTTTCAGAAATGAGTCAGTGTTAGATTCGGGAGGGAATCCCAAGGTTGAGGCCCATATTAGTATGAATTTCGAGAATGGATCCCATGGGGCGAAGCCCATATTGTCAATGGTGGAACATCATATTTCTGTAGGGTGAGTGGGTGAAAAAAAAGGGAGAAAAATAAAGAGAGAAATCTATGATAGTTAGGCATATGTCTGATGATGACATTGTTTGATGCAGAGAAAAACCTTAGAAACGATAAGTGCGAGATGTGCTCTCATCCGATATTCTGAGTAGTTGATCTCGGCTAGACTCGCGAGCACTTGATTACGGGATCTTAGCAGTAGAAGCCTGAGTAGCTGGCAAGATGACTAGTCGAAGAGATGGTGGATCAGTGAATGACTGTTTGCTTGGATGTCCATCCTAGTTTACTTATGCTATGATATATGATATGGTTGGAAACAAAGAAAGTCTCTGCAATGAAAAGAAAAGAAAAAATAGACCGCCTATAATCAATAAGCGTGAAGCTACCCATAGGCGAGTATTAAGACCACCATGAGGAGAAATGTTACCTTAAAGGGTAGGCGAGTCGAAAAAAGAGAAATAAAGAAAAGAGAAAAATAAAAAAGAGAAAAAGAAAGTTCAAAATGAAAAGAAAGAGACAAAAAGAAAAAAAGAAGATAACCATATCATGTTGAGTACGTGGAAGTAATCACAGAGTGTAATCAAGACATCTAGGTTGGTTAGACCCACTGATCCAGTTCTCCGAGACAAAATCATCGAGTTGGCTTACTTAAGGGTGTAGCTGCGAAAGAGCCTTAGCACAGACACACTTGGAGTCTAGTTCAGATCATTCACTCAGACGGTCGGATTTGAGTTGTATCAAGTACTTTGAAGGTTCTCTGGTTTCAATACGGAGCATCCGTTGAGGACGAATATGTTTAACTATTAGGATTATCTTGTGAGAGGCAGTACAGTATGTTGGAGAGAACCATCACATCATCAGCATCAGTTTTGGGGGTGAGTCTTGAGGGCGAGACCCATACAGCATCGGTTTTAGGGATGAGTCTCAGGGTTGAGGCCCACATCACATCAGTATCAGTTTTGGAGATAAGTCTCAGGGTTGAGGCCCACATCCATATCAGCATCATATCAGCAGTTTGGGGGATGCGTCACAGGGTCGTGACCCACATCATCAGTAGTTTTGGGGATGCGTCCTAGGTCGTGACCCACATTACCAGCACTTTTGGGGATGCGTCCCAGGATCGTGACCCATATTGTCAACATTATCGGGATGCGTCCTAGGGTCGAGGCCCCCGTTGTCGGTTGTAGTTATCGGGATGCATCCCTGGGTCGTTGGCCCCCTGCATCATCAGTTTTGGGGATAGGTCCCAGGTTCGGGACCTACATTGTCAGCCGTATGGAGATGTGTCCCAAGGTCGAGGCCCTCGTTGTCGGTTGCAGTTATCAGGATGCGTCCCAAGGTCGTTGGCACCCTACATCATCAGTTTTGGGAATGCGTCTGAGGGTCGTGACCCACATTGTCAGTGGTATTGGGATGCGTCCCAAGGTCGAGGCCCCCGTTGTCAGTTGCAGTTATGGGGATACGTCCCAAGATCGAGGTCCACTGCATCATCAACTCAGCTCGAAGCAGTAGGTAAGTAAGGTGGCAGCTGGCGAGCCAGGTAAGTAAAAATGCATTACACAACTTTGGTAGGATTGTCATTGTCACACACTGCACAATTCCCATCAAAGTAGGGGTGACTGTAGGCACTGTATTTTTGCATGTAAGTCCCTATGATGGGTCTCATTTAGAGACATTACCTTTTAGGCCACGGACGTCGGAAGGGAAAAGTTAGAAATCAGTATTTTGTTGGATTTTATTCGCTCGTTTCACTTCGGGTTCGCTTGTTGGACCTCTGTTTTAAAACACATTCTTAGCCCAAACCCTCGCAAGACACACACCAAGCCCATCTCACCCAAGCCCAATCCAAAAATAATTAAATCATTTAAAATACATGTCACAAATTAAATTAAATTAAATTAAAATCTAATTAAATTAATTTCCTAATTTAAATAAATCAATTCCTAATTTAAATAAATCACCTACCAATTTAAAGAAATTCCCCCACCAAAATAAAATTATTCTTCCCCTTTTTTAAACTAATTAAATCCCTCCCATATTTACTTGATTTCTTTCCTTTTTCAAAATCCATGCAAAACCCTAGCACCACTATAAAATATAACATAAATCCAAACACTGGAGGCTCTCCACTCTCACGGTAAAAACAAACAGAAGAAAGAAACCCTAAACTCTTCTCTTTTCGCCTCACTGCACTCTCTCTCCCCACGCTAAACACATAAACCCTAGCTACACACGTGAACCACTCACGACATTAACTCACCAAACACAATCCACTCAGCCTAACTCTCTCGGCTCCCTCCATCCACTCAGCTCGCCTTTACTTCTCACCTTACTAACCAAAAAACACCCTTCATCAGTTCACGTCTCCCTCTCATTCTTCAAGCAGCCTTCACGCTTCTTCCTCCTCTCCCTTAGGCTCTCATTCATGGCAACAACAAACTCTAACCCTACTCACTGAGCCGAGCCAACAAACAGACTTAACAACCCCTCACCAAACAAACGCACAGCTCCCACCAAAAACAACCCTCACCCACAAGCTTCATGCACCAACTGACCTTCAACAAGCCCTTCTCGCAGCAACTAATAACCCCTTCAACAGTCCCTCAACCTTCACGCAAATAACCCCTTCAACAGCCCATCAACACACCTTAACTTCACGCATAACAACCATCAATCCAGCATCTTAACTTCGCACGCCATTACCTATGTAACAGGCCCCTCCTTCACGCCAACAGTCCCCTAGATCTGCCCCTTTTACACATCATTACCCCCTCACGTAACAAGCCTTCTTCATCACGCCTCCACCCTTAACTTCACAAATCAACATTGCCCTCAAAGCCACGCACCAGCCCTCACTCAACACTGCCAAAACTGTCGAGAACAAACCCCAAGCAAGCCGTGAAACATAAATAAATAACAGCCACGTGCAGTTCCTAAAAACTGCACTCAAAAACTGTCTCAAAACTGCCCAAAATTGTGCCTAAAAACTGCCCAAAACTGTACATAAAGACTGCCCAAATAGTCCTGAAAACCACCTAAAATACACCCCAAAAAACAGTCCCTAAATCTCTGAAAACATTCCCCAAACAGTGAACAAATCACCCTAAAACAGTGACCAGAAATACACTTAAAACCACAGCAAAATAGAAAAAACAGCGACCCAAAACAGCGAAGCGACGAAGGAAAATAGAAAATCAATCAACCGGAAGAGTTGCGGAGTTTAAGCCCTTCCGACCACCGTGAAACGCACGTCCAATAGTCGACAGAAAAGGCTAGACATGAGGGCACCTTTCTCATTTATTTACATTCATTTCGTAATTATTTATTGAATTTTCTTCGCATGAGAGTCGTTGGTTAATGTGTGTTGTGGTTATTGGATGAATGGAAAATGTGTCGTCTCTCGTGGCATATAGGGTGGAAACCCAGAAGCAAATTCTGTAGCCGAATCCGAATGGACGGTAGTGCGATCTGTACGTGGGAGACAACTCCACGTACCACTTGAGTAAATGGCACATATTTGGCTTTATTTTATCTTGTGTATTTATCATCCGCATTTTATATTATGCCATTTATTTTCTGTAATTTATTTGTTTATATATTGATGATATAGTGCGCATGGGCAAATCAAGTTGGATTAAAGGTCCTCCATTTTGAGGGATTAAAAGCCTACGAGCTAACCTTTGCCACGACGTTTTACCGTGCCGGATGAAGTATGTACGATTGATTGCGAGATACGTTTAATCGGACATACAAAGTCCCATATCCTTATCTTATTTATTTTTATGCATTGTAATGTAATGCGCATGGGCTTATTACGTTGGTCTAAAGGTTCTCCATTTGGGGGAAGAAAAGCCTAAAAGGCTACCCTTACCACGATACTTCGTCGCGCCTTTTATTATTCTGTTATTTTACTTTGTGTACGTTATTTGTTTATGTATTGATGATATAGTGCGCATGGACAAATCAAATTGGATTAAAGGTCCTCCATTTTGAGGGATAAAAAGCCTAAGGGCTACCTTTTCCACGACGTTTTGCCACACCGGACGAAGTGTGTTTGATTGAATGTGAGATATGTTCAATCGAGCATACGAAGTCCTATATTATTGTCTTTATTTCTATGTATTGTAATGTCATGCACATAGGCAAATCAAGTTGGATTAAAGATCCTTCATTTTAAGGGATCAAAAGCCTAAGGGCTACATTTTCCACGACATTTTACCGCGCCTTTTATTATTCAGTTATTTGCTTGCTGTATGGGCTTATTACGTTGGTCTAAAGGTTATCTATTTGAGGTAAGAAAAGTCTAAAATGCTACCTTTACCGTGATACTTTACCGCGCCATTTATTATTCCGTTATTTGCTTTTCTTTATCGCATCATTTCATGTTTATTTCAATGTATAATTGCCTCATTAATCATCTTTTTGCATTATGCATCTAATTGCTTGTCTTCATTAGGCATGCTTGTGTAATTGTTATTTACTTGTGTTTCCGTATGCGTAAGTATAATGTGTCTTTGAAATTATATGATTTCCGTTATTCCGTTTTACTTTTATGCGTGCTTGTACAATTATCGTTTACTTGCGTTTCCGTATCCATGAATATAATGTGCTTATGAAATCATATGTTTGTCATTATTCCGATTTATTTCTTATGCATGCAAACTTAGATATAGGTTATATGCAAACTTAGATATGAGCTTTATTTTCATACATGTGAACTTAGAAATATAGTATTCTTGGAATATATGTTGCATAGATTCAGATAATTTATTGCAAAAATCATATCATTACAAGTGACATAAGTAAGGGACCATTCCGAACCCAATGGTTTGAGGTCTTCCCTTGCGAGGGGTAAGTGCGACCTTAAATCATTTTCCCGGTTCACACCGGGTGGTGACTGCATGTTATTTCTTTGATCCCCCGCAGGCTATTTCGTACTCCCGACTAGGCCGCGAGCCTAGAACAGCGTCGCCGATTTATGTGTCCTACAAGACATTATACTTACCTTGTAAATCCAGCTTGTATGCATTGGTCATTAATCCGTTCCAAGACTTGAAATGGACCATCCCCTCTCGGTTGTAGCTTAGATTCACGTTGTTCAGGAAATCTCTCATTGCGCATGTGTACCCAAACCCAATCTCCAGGCTGAAATACCACACGCTTTCTTCCCTTATTAGCATGAGAAGCATATTGCTCATTCTTTCGTTGTATTTGCTCTCTTACTTTCTCATGTATATGCTTCACCAAATCGGCTTTCCTTTTTCCATCTAGCCCCGCATGCTCATCAACAGGCAAAGGTAACAAATCTAATAGAGTTAGTGGATGAAAATCATAAACAATTTCAAATGATAAGTAAGATGTAGAGGAATGAATACTACGATTATATACAAATTCAACAAAAGGCACATAATCCTCCCGGGTTTTTAAGTTCTTATTGATAACAGTACGCAATAACTGAGTCAAAGTCCTATTAACAACCTCGGTCTTGCCATCAGTCTGGGGGTGGCAAGCAGTAGAATACAAAAGTTTAATTCCCAACTTACCCCATAAAACTTTCCAAAAGTGACTAAGGAATTTGACATCACGATCTGAAACTATACTCCGTGGAATCCCATGGAGTCTTACTACTTCTCTAAAGAATAAGTCAGCAATGTTAGTGGCATCATCAGTTTTATGACATGCTATAAAGTGTGTCATCTTACTGAACCTATCAACCACTACAAAGATGGAATCTCTACCCTTCTTAGTCCTAGGTAAACCCAAGATAAAGTCCATCGATACATCTACCCATGGCTCACTAGGTATAGGAAATGGTGTATACCACCCATGGACATAACCTTAGATTTAGCCTGTTTACAAGTTAAGCATTTATCACACAAACGCTCAATATCTCTTCGCATTTTAGGCCAATAAAAATGTTCACTCAATATCCCTAAGGTTTTCAGAGCCATGTCTAAATTATATCCTGGATTAAAAAAAAAAAAAACATCCCCAAAATTCGTGGCCTTTATCTATTTAGACTTAATGATGTGTTTTGAAGCCTAATAAGTCTTATCTTGGCAGAATATTTAATGTTGGGCTGAATTCAGCTTGATTTATCAAAATGTACTTGACTTCCGAATTATCAGTGCGTTAATCTGGTTTGACTTGGGTCAAGTGAAATAGCTTTGGACCCACTTCATAGAAGCCCTCATGTGTTATCATTATGCCCTAAAGTTGTCTGTCACACTCGATCATGGCATTATGTGCTAGCCTCGTCATTGCATCTCTAGTCTTCTTAGCTCTTTGGCATGTGATTAGCCGTGATGGTACTTACAAACGCTCTACCATATTGTTGGTCATGACATCTAATGTTCCTTGAGTGGCTGGATTCGTGTCACCAAAACAGTGAGCTGTGCGCGCATATAGCCAACTTTTGGTGTACAAGACAATTCAGTTTTTGGGCTGCTTTTCACAGGCTGTTTGGGGCTAGAAAAATCCTCAAAAACATAAGAAAAATAAGTTCAATAGACCTGGATAGATTCAACACTAAGGAGGGGAGAGTAGAAAAAGGTCGATCCTGGTTCCTATCACACTAATACCGTGAGGGAAATCATTTCCGACTATTGGTATCAGAGAAAGCTTGAAAAATGCTCTTAACCCTTCTTATTTTTATGAAAATATTTTTGTTTTTATTTATTTATATATGAAATAAATTTTTTTTTATGTAAATTATGATGAGTAGGCACATTTTTATGTTCATGTGATGAATATGTTTTTATTTGTGTTCATGTGATGAATGCATTACATTGATCACAAATTTTTCCTACTCTTATTTTTATTTCATTAGTGTTTTTAAGAATGTAAGGCCATAAGGAAATTTTAAATATAAATTAAATATTGTATTTAATTTTACTATGTAACTTATGGAGCTCGTTGCCAAGGAGGACATTATGGTAGTAATTGAGCAATGTTTGGTAAATGTGGATCGTGGTTGTGGGAAGCTATGGTAAGCATAGGCATGGTGAGTTCTACGACGACGTGTGGAGGTTATTATCATACGAAAGTATGTCTTACGAGCCAAAGTGCTAATGTGGTCCGTAGTGAGTATGAGACTACTTGAAGCGTTATATCCACATATTGTGAATATTACTACTCGATGAGCAAAATTTCCACAATCCATTTGTCCGATTATGGATATGTTGGGTGAGAGAGTGATTTACGACTCAGGCTTGGATAGGATGGCTACAGTTGCTTCTATTATTTCTGACTCTTCTTGGCGTTAGCCTCCAGCTAGGTCTGCTGGCCCTTGTTGATTTGGCCCGGTCCCATCTTTTCGACCCTTCTAGTATGAAGAAGGATGGACTGGTTTGGGTCGATGATACTAGATTTTAGTGGATAGTGCTTGGAATGATATGCGGATGATGGGTACCTTGATGCGTTGGTCTCGAGTAGTTTAGTTTCGGAAGGCTATCCCGCGCCATTCTTTTCTTCTTTGGATGACTATTCAGGGTGGCCTATGTACCCAGGATTGTCTGATGAGGTTCGGTATCTCTGCTTGTTCGCGATGTATCCTATGTGGTTGCTCAGGTAAGGATATTGATCATCTTTAATTCCAATGCATTTTCTCTTCGAGTGTCTGGACGACTGTGCTGGCTATGTGTGGGTTAGATTGGAATTCTCAAGATTGGCTACAGACTATTGAGTGGATATATCAGTTTATCGACAATTTTCTGCGTCATCTTCTTGTTCGACTGTCGTTATATCAGGAGGGAGAGGAATGCCTGCACCCATGATGGGCCTCATCGCCCTGTTTTTATTCTTCTCAGTGATATTGTATTTATTGTCCGGTCTCATGCTAGCTTATTGCGGAATGTGAAATCATCTTATGATAATAAATGGCTTCACCTCTCCTAACACTTGCCCGATGACATCTTCTTATGATCTTGTTTTGCTTGTAGTTGTACGGCTTTTCTTCTATGAGGGCATTTCCTCTCTAGTTGTCTGGGGTTTGCCCATTTGCTCTTGTATAGTTTTATTTTGGTTAATATACTTACTTTATCCACACACAAAAAAAGAGTTGAAGACCAAGGAATGCCTTAGGTATTTTGTGTACTAATTAGATTAGTATATGAAAAATAAGAGACTGGTCAATGTAATTTTTATTGTATGTATGTTTATTTCGAAATGTTTGAATAACATGTCAGATAGCTTATGGTGCCTACTTTTTTATTTTTCACATGCCATAACATGTAAAAGATGCATGAATTTTCTACTCATAAAATTTGATTTTATGAAATTTAAAAGAGTTTAAATTGGAATATGTTATGCATGAAAATAAATTAAATAGATTAATTATTTTAAAGGATTAAAAATTAGAAATTCAGATTTAATACATAATGGCCTCAATAAGTGCATTATATTTCCTTTGGTATATCAGATGGAAACCTGGACGTAAATTCCATAGCCGATTTCGAATGGGCGGTAATGTGGTCTGCACTTGGGACATAATTCCACGACCATTGGAATTTATAAGACTCTTATATTAATTAAATAGTTTAATTAAAAAATTTTGTCTCTTAGTTAAATTTCAAATTTTTAAACTTGTTACTGAGCAAAAATTTCAAGAGTTTAAATTAATTAAGTCACTAAAGCACAATTAGTTAAATTAGTTTAATTAAGTGAAATATTAATTTGGACTAATAAGAATTAGTAGATAAAATTTTAAGAGTTAAAATTGGAATTGTCACTAATTTTACGCTAGTGTAATTAGAGTTATGTTTTAGCCGCGTATCAACTTGTAGACACTAGTAGTTTAAAATATTAGATATTTTCAATAGAAACCTTAATTTTAAAATAGTAAGTGGGAGAGGGATATACGATAATAAATCATGTGATCTCTGTTGTTAGTCCGAAAACGTGAGATTCAAAAGGCGTCTCGAGAAAGCTTTGTTTTCATCCCCCTACGGATGGTGCCATTTTAGATTACTATCAAGTTTGGATTTCAAGAGGATATGAACTCTAGAAGTATCTGGTGTACTAATCTACCCTACGGTGGCACTTTACTAGTTAAATCCAATGGTTCCGAAACAACGGGTTGCGCTCACAAATGAATGATTAAATATTAATCGAAAATACTTGATCAAATCAAACAGTGGTTGGTTAATATAGGAATAAGAGTTATTTCCACATATATTAATCAATTGAGATTGTTTCGATCTATCATGCAAATACTTGACCAACCCTACAACAGTTCTTTTCTCGTCAGACCTTAACAAGTTTTTCCTCTTCGGGTATGACATTTTGGATCATGCTCTGATGAGCTTTTCTTCCATACATCAGAGTCGTCTTAAATATTTTCTTTTCTCGTCAGACCTTGACAGGTTTTTCCTCTTTGTGTCTGACATTTTAAATTTTCAAGCTCTGATGCCATTCATTAAGTATAAGATTTCCAGGGTTTGGCGGGTAGCTCTGCCATATGTCATATTACCTCATAGATACTGACTAGTTTTTATACCATATGTCTGACTATTCTTATTACAGAAGTATATATAGTACTTTTTAAGCATTTGTGCATTTCATATTTTGGGCATTGTCTTTCTGTTTCTTGCATTCATGAGCTTATAGGTTCCTTTCTCTAGGTCCTTATTAATCTCGAATGGGCCTTCTCATTGCTCTCCTAACTTCCCATCTTTCTAGACCTCTAGGATTTTTCTGAGCACCTACCTTGAATCTTAAGACTTTCACTTTCTTATTGAAGTATGATCTGGGCACGCTTTTTGGCCTCGTCTAGTAGATCCAAAATCCTCACTAGTTGTCATTGGTTTTCCCTTCCATGTTCTGTGATCAAGGTCCTCAACGTAGGTAACCCGGCCTCTATTGGTATCATTACTTCTGACCTATACACCAGGTAGAATGATGTTTCTCATATCCTTCTTATCATTTAAATTGCGATTGAGGTTATTAACAATAACCTTGTTTGTAGTCTCTGCCATCTCATTAGCTTGTGGGTAATATACGGGTAAGAAGTGGACCATGATCCCGTACTACTCGTAGAACTCGGTGATCTTAAGGTTGTTGAATTGAGTACTGTTGTCAACTCTCAAGGCTCTGGGGATGCCAAATCTGTAAATTATGTGTTTCCAGCTGAAAGCGATCTATGGCTCTGATGACCTTGGTGTATAGTTCGGCTTCCACCCAGTTGGCGATGAAATCAGGTGCCACCAACAGTATTTGTCTGATTAGACAGTTGGTTACCACAATTATATTGTGGGACTCGAAGTAGTGTCATAACTTTTTTGTGGTCACTCATATCAGTAGCATATTTCGATCATGTTGTACCGAGTTTCTGCATCTGATAGCATCTTACTTGTGTAATACACAGGCTGCTGCTTATTGTTTTCTTCTTTGACCAACACAGTGCTCACAACTACTTCTGACACGGCCAGGTATAAATACAGGTCTTCCCCTTCCACGGATGCCACCAACGTGAGGGCTCTGCGCATGTACTCCTTGATTTCCTTCAGGGACTGTCTCTGCTCCTCTTCACATACTAGTGTCTTTGATTGTCTGATGTTGTTGAAGAAGAGCTTGCAGTTGTCAGATATTTTGGATATAAACCGACTATATTCTCTATTACCTTCAGCGGATCTTCTGCCTTGGTCCGTACCTCTGACATATCGTATGGACCTATGTCTTCAGGAATTCCTCGTGAATGTAGGATTCACTGACCAACTCCCCGATAAAGAAGGCTATTGCTAATATTGAGTCTAGGTTGTTGACGGTGTTCATCTAGTCGAAGAACCTCTGTAAGTATTATCTAGGTGGCTCATCGTACCTTTGCTCAACTATATGTCTACCATAGTGACTTCCGCAGGGCGATTTCCATGGAACTGCTCGATAAATTTTCACCACAACTCTTAGAAACTCCCTATAGATATTTTTGGCAATTGCATGAACCATGAGAAGGCGTTTCCGTTGAGGGTGGTAGCAAACAATTTGCACATCAGGGCCTCGCTAGCGATTTCCAGTGAGATCCTCCACCGGAACTGGACCAGATGGGGAATTGGGTATAACATCCCGTTGTATTTTTCAAAGTTAGGTAGAGTGAAATCTCTGGATTTTAGCTCTTCCTCGATCCATTCCTGGAATGTGAGGTGGACATCCCATTAGATCCTCTGTCCGGGTCTGCACCCGAATGCTTCCGATCTTCTTTGCTATGGTTGCCACCAGCCTCTTGTCAACAGATTCCTCCTTCCAGTGCATGTCTCCTTTATTTTGGCCTACGTACATGTTTTTTCCTTTCTCCTTGCATTCTACCTCTTTCCAAGTTCTACCCTGGTTTCTGAAACTCTACATTAAAGTCCTCATCATCAATCTTGATGGGGCTCTTCCCCAGAACCTTTTTGTCATTGTTCTCCTTCGGTTACTTCTCTACTCGAAAGTCACTGATAGCGGCTCATTCCTTTCCTTTTCTCTTGTCTTGCAAATGGATGACCCCCTGAATCTGGGCCTTGAGCGTCTGATTCTCCTGCACGGCCTGCATATGTTCTTGGAACTGTTTTTTCATGGCTTACATATATTTTTCCATTTACTTCATCATCCCATTTCCTATCGCTGAGATTTCCTTCATAGGCATCAGATGGTTAGACACTTCCTCCTCTTAGTGAGCATCCGATGCTGAGATTCTGAACTCTTTATTCTGTGGTGCCATTCTTGCTTTTCCGAAACAACAAAAGAGGATGCAGCGAACTAAAGGTAGAAGTAGATTTTCTTTGGTTTAGCAAAAAAGTGGTCTAGGGGAATAGGATCGAATTAACAGTAGACAAGGCTTTTCGTCTTAATCTTCCCACATACGGATAAAGAAAGAGCAGAAACAGCAGCAAAAATAGTAACAAGAGCACAAAGAAACAGCGCAAAGCTGCTTCAACATCATTTGTGGAGCTTACACAAAAGCACAAAGGCCGTCTCCATGTTGGGCTTCAGTTCGGTCTAGTCCATGTTAAGATGGGCCTACACTTTGAAGGCCTGGCTTTTAAACAAAAATAAGGGCCTTGGCTTGGGCTTGACAAAGTCCAGTCTCCCTAGTTGAGTGTCAATTGATGACAAAAATCACTCTCAAGTATCGTCGTCGAGTCGCCGCTTCTATAACAACTTTTGCCGCTAAGGAAATCAACGGCAGAGATTAAACCTTAACTCCCACAAAAACCGTCAGATCCTCGGGTAAAATCGTAATATATCCTCGTCAGCTCTAGTTCGAATTTGAGCGGGCTGAATCAGTTTCCAATCTGTTAAAAAGAAACAAGAAGAAAGAAGCAGCTTTGCTTGTTTCAGTTAATCCGTTAAGAAAAAAATGTCAATCTCAATTCTGGAATCTTGCAAGAAGAGAAAGAGAAGGCCAAAACTGTTCGGCTTCCACACATTCATGGAGCCGGGTTGCCCAATAAGCCCCAGCGGTGCATTTCGCGATAACGTGCGAATGTTTCTATCGGAATGTGGAGAGCTTGAAGATTACAAAGTTAAAGGTATGTCCATTTGGTGCACTCTTCTTGTTCACGAGAGCAGCAGCATTGTCTTTCCTCTTTACACCATTGAAGAGCACGTCAAGCATTCCTCTCAGCCCTACTGTGATCAATGCCGATGCACCGGTTGGTTTGTTTAACTTAGCCCAATTGATTTGTTGATTTTTATATTGTGTTTCTTTAATTTTTTATATGTTAATTTATGGAATTGGGGTTTTGTTGTGCTTTAGGTTGGAGTAATAATTTTGTGGCAAAACGCAAGTATCATTGGATAATACCAACCAATTGTGACTGGAATAAGCCTCTTGAGGTGGGTGTTTTTGATCTGCAGACCCATCTCTTGCATGGGTTGATTCATTGTAATGGTTTAGGTCATCTCCTCTGTATTAATGGGATTGAAGGAGGTTCTAATTACCTCTGCGGTAGAGAAATCATGGACCTTTGGGACCGTACTTGTACAAATCTTCGAACTTGGTAACTAAATTTCTCTTATTGATTGAGGTTGGTGTTAATGTTAATTACTTTCTTGGACATATGATTGATTGTTTAATTGCAGGAAAGTCACTGTTGAGGATGTAGCAAAGAAGAAGTCAATGGATCTTCGCTTGCTCCATGGGGTTGCATACGGGCATTCTTGGTTTGGTAGATGGGGATATAAGTTCTTTCATGGAAGCTTTGGGGTGAAAGAGCACAATTACAACAGAGCGATTGAAATTCTCAGCTCATTGGAACTTGATAATATAATTCAAGATTTCAGCGGCACAAATCAGTGCAGAGACATTAAGCAAATATTTCATCACTATCGAGATATGAGTGAAACTTTGTTGCTCACACTAAAAGATCTTCTCAGGTTTATGTTAACTGTCAAATCTTGTGCTTCAGTACAAAAGAAAAGTACTACTTCTCTAACCACCTCAAAGCCTTCAACCCAAACGGTCCTGCGGAATAAATCATCTGTGGTGAAGGATAAATCTGTCAGTTACAAAAGATTCAGTACTGTTGTTGCTAAAATGGATAGCAGATGGTCTGCAAGAAGACTAGAATCTGCAGCAGAAGTTATTGTCAATGCATTAAAAGAAAAAAAGGGTTGTGGGGGGATGAGTAGGCAAGAAGTAAGAGATGCAGCCAGGATGCACATTGGGGACACAGGGTTGCTGGATTATGTGTTGAAATCAATGAACAATGTAATTGTCGGGAGTGATGTTGTGCATCGTGCAGTGAATCCATCCACTAGGTTATTAGAATACACAATTCATGAGCTCTGTGATGGCACTGGAGTCTTGGAGCCAGAACTAGACATATTTGAGGAGCCCTTTCGATCATCAGCTATAGAGCCAGGATCCGCTGTTTGCAGTGAAGTGGTTTATTTGTATATGAATGTGCTATTGAATTACCCAGAATCAGAATTAGTGCCACTGGCAACACAGGCAGTTCTTGACAGCAAGCATTTTGTGAAGGAATGGCCATTTAGGGATGAAGATGACCAGCTACTGAGATTTAAATGCCAAGTGAGGCCAAGTTTTGTTGATTCAGAAACTAAGTTGATAGCAAAGTTACCACCTGGGGATTTAGTCATGGTTCCATTGCATTCCACAGTTTTGGAGCTCAAGCAAGCTGCAGAGAGTGCATTGAGGGATACTTACTGTATTATGGAAAATCTTGTGGTAATAGATGTTGAAAACATTGAAGAAATGGATGATGGCGAAGTGTTGTTCGGAGCAGTAGAATCAGGTTCAGAACTTTGGATGAGAGGATATGGGATTGATTCAGACTCTAAATTGAGGTATGAAGGTGGGATTGACAAATGGATTATGAAATGTGAATGTGGAACTCAGGATGATGATGGTGAGAGGATGGTGGCATGTGACATCTGTGAGGTCTGGCAGCACACCCGCTGCAATGGCATTGAGGATTCTGAAACTGTGCCACCACTATTTGTTTGCGCAGGATGCTGCTCTTCTTTTGCACCATCAAGAACTCAATCTTCTTTCAAGTTAGTGAGCTCCGATGATTTTCTGCTGGTCCCAGAAACTGAATATGGGGAAGAGAGAATTGTGTATCAATGATGATGTTGGGATTTTACTGTGATGAGTGTCAAGTTGATATATGCTTCTGGCCTTTTATGCGTTTTGAAAATTTTCCTGGAGATAGATAACATGGTCTGTAATATTGGATTCTGTAGACGTTTTCCAAAATCTCAAATTTTATTCAGAGGATGGTCCATGGTCTTATTTGGGCTAAATTTGAGCAAATTCTGTGATAGTTGGATACCATTCTAGTGCAGCAGATGCAGAACTCTTTTTTTTTGGATAAGGGCTGATGCAGAACTCTAGAACTAAGTAGGTGTGTATCTGTTGCGTAAAAGAAATTATGGTAAATGTTCATATGTAGTCAGAACTATCCGCAAAACAGATCAAATAAAGAATTCAATATTTTACTTCTTGTTGCATTGTGAATCATGCTTATTTTTCCCTGTGTCACTTGATCACAATTTTGTAGCAGGTTGAAGTACCTAATCACTATTGTGCACATTTCAGTGAATTTTTATCTCCTTGATTTGTTTAAATTTGTTGTGATCACAACTTTTTGTTTAATCTTTTCATGTCCCTACGTTGACCATCTGAATTTTTCAAGTCTTTTGGATTGTGGTTGAATTAGTTTTTCTTTTGTCCCCGAATAATAAACCAACGTGCACCTTACCTTATGAAATTAATTAATTAGGCAGCACTAATTCAGTCCTCTTAGACTCGGTCATGGTTCCGGTTCGGAACCGAAACTAACTAGGAACCGAACTGGAAGGAATCAGACAGTTTCGATTCCGTACGATTCAGTTAGGGTTCCCACCCTAATCGAACCGTTGGAACCATTCGATTCCAACCGGAACCTTTCGGTTCCACTATTAAAATTCAAATAAATTTAAGTTTTTATTTTATTTTTAATTAATTTAATAAAATTCAAAAAAATTAAAAAAAAATTATTATATTTATTTGATAATAATATCCAATTACAAATTTAAAATTTAATTTCCATTTTTTAAAATTATTGAAAAAAAAACTTGAACCGGAATTGAACTAGAATCGTCCGGTTCAATTCCGGTTCATGGTTCCACATTCTTGTCGAACCGGAACCGAATCGAAATTATCCGATTCGATTTCGATTCCACAAGAGTGGAATCGAAAACCGAATCGGTGACCAGATCTACTCTTTTTTTGGATAAAGTAAGTATATTAACCAAAGAAATAACGAAAGCACAAGGGCATACCCTAGAGAGCTAAGGAAGACAGGCCTTCCTAACTACAGAACAAAAGATAATTAAGCTAAAGACAAGCAAAATCAAATCAAAAAATATCGTCGGATAGTTGCCAAGATTGTTGAAGCCATCTATTATCATATGAAAGCTTCACCTTTCTTGACAAACTAGCACGAGTCCGTACAGTAAACATAATATTAGTCAAGAGAACTCTATATGGACTAGGAGACTCGTCATGTAGTCGAGCATTTCTCTCCTTCCATATGAAGTAAACTGTAGTGGCAAAGGATAATCGAACAAGTAAATAACACAAAGATCCACTACTATACTGCTCCATCCACTTAATAGTCTGCATCCAGTCACGAGAGAACCAATCTATAACACATTTAGTCAAAATAGACGACCATATCTGAGAAGCAATGAACACTTGAAGAATAGATGATCTTTATCCTTCCCCGAATGACCATAAAACACACACATACAACAACCTGAAATGCCAAAAGCCTTTAACTGATCCTGAGTATAAAGGCCTCCTTGAATCGTGAGCCAAAGCATGAAAGCATGTCTTTGAATGGCCTTTGGAAACCAAACAACTATTTCTTCTTACCCTCAACGCATCCCAAGCACTCCTGACCGAAAAAATACCTTTATGTCATCCTCCTACACCAGCACATCCTCCTTCATATCACAAGGCACAAAATCCAAAGGCAAAAACAAGCCAATTGGAGAAGATTGGCTGACCTCGCTGATGGCCAGCGCCAACAGTTACCATAAACAATAGCGGCCACCCTAGCCATCTTATCTAGTCCTGAATCATAAATGACTATCTCTCCCAAGGAATCCACGATTGGTCCCAGAGGGTGCCGATTGTCATACCATAATAAAGTCTTCTCACCATTCCCAATCTGAAACCTCATCCTACGACGCACAAAATTACGAAGGCCTAAAATTTTTCGCCAACTCCAAGAACAATCACTAGGACAAGTAACTTCCCAAAAACTACGCCCCCTCAACAAGTAAGAACGTACCCACGTAAACCAAGAGGATTCCTTACCTGAATTAAGAAACCATAAGTGCTTAGTAATAGCCGCCTTATTCCAATCCTCTAGCTTCTTAATCCCCAAACCCCCTTCTTTGACAGGAAAACAAATTATATCACAAGCCACCTTCGCCCTTGTCGAAACAAGCTCACTACCCTTCCAAAGAAATGACCTCAGGATAGACTCCACCTTCCTAATTACAGTATTTGGCAATATAAACAACGAAGACCAATAAACCTGGATAGAAAATAGCACTGATTTAATTAGCTGTAAACTCCCCGCAAAAGAGAGAGATTTATGTCTCCAATTGTTAGCTCAGCCAATAATACGCTCTCCAAGGACATTACAATCAAAAGCCCGAAGTTTTGAAGAAATCAATGGAACTCCCAAGTAACGCATGGGAGCACACCTTCCTGAAAACCCAAAAGGCTGAGCAACTTGTGCTTATATACTGAGGAAATACCACTAGAAAAAAGTTCGCTCTTTACTGGATTAGGAACCAAACCAGACAACCCCCATAAACTAATGAAGACAATCCCTTACCATGGAAACTGAAGCCTTCTCTGCTCGAAAAAAATCATGAGATCGTCGGTAAAACAGAAATGGGTAAGATGATTCTTAGAACACTACCAATGATACCTAAAACCCTGCTTTTGAGTCATCTTGTGAAGTAAGCCCGAGATAACTTCCATAGCCAAAATAAAAAGATATGGAGACATAAGATCCCCCTGACGTAAACCACGACCTCTTGGAAAGAAAACCATTCAACGCCCCATTAATAGAAATATAAAACATAATAGAAGTCATACATGCTCTTATCCAACCAACCATCCTCTCAGGAAACCCAACAGTTCTCAGCACTTCCAACATAAAATCCTATCGAACTGTATCATAGCCTTAATCAAATCAATCTTAGAGCACATCTTGGCACCCCCCACTCTTATGATAGTTCTTGACCAACTCCTGACATAATAAGATATTGTCACTAATACGTCGACCCGCCACAAAAGCAGATTGGTTGGAGCTTACCACGGAAGGAAGAACATTCTTAATCCGATCTACAATAATCTTAGAGATATATTTATAGATAGTGTTGCAACAAGAGATAGACCGAAAATCCTTGACCTGAGAAGGATTAGGGATCTTCGAAATAAGAGTAATAGATGTGGAATTCACTTGTTTCAAGAGCTTCTCTGAGATAAAAAAAAAAATGAGCGAATAACATGAATAACATCATCATCTATCACACACCAGATTTTCTTGAAGAAATTTGAGTTAAAACCATCTGGTCCATGAGCCTTATGATCTTTTAAAGAAAACAGTGCAGCCTTAATCTCTTCTTCTGAACCCTCTCGGCTAAGGACCTCTCTCTGCTCATCAGAAACAAACTGAGTAATGGTAGAGTGAGACCAAGTCTACTCTTGCTATGATTATTTTTGCCCTCTAGTGGTATGTTAGTGTGTGTCTCTGTATCAACATAAATTATTGTTATTAATATTATTTGCCTTCTGATAGGCATGCAGCTGTTAATGAGTCGTCCAATGAATCTCACCAATTATGCCTTTTTATTTTTTATTTTTTGTTCGCACTTGATCTTCTTTGATTTCAAATTAAACATAGTACCTCTTACATATATTGGCAATTAATGATTTTATGTACTTTGACTTATTCAATGAAAAAAATCTTTTATTGTTTTACTCCCTCCTATGCTCTATTTTTTTCCTCTAGAACTAATCTTGTTGATCGTAATTTTCTACAGTACTCACTCCAAGTAGGATAGAAGTTTATTGTTGTATTACCCAATCAAGATACTTAGAATGGCCTGAGGGCCCAAAGTCAAGAGGAAGATTGAAAAAATGACCCGATCCAGATATGCAGTGAGGTGCTCTCCCCGAGGAGAGTTTCGGAGGATGAAGTAATGGTAGTCCCGAGCCGACCCGAGGAGATTTCCTTTATGGAAAATGAAGAGCTTGACTTGAGGATCTTTGATGAAACTACACTCAACCAGGCTAAAGCAGGATGATGTATACCATATCTGAAAATGAGTGCATCTAGAAGGCTAATAATGAAAAATAGTAAAACAGCGGATGTTATGAAGCCTTGAGTACTACCAGTCACCGTAGGCCACCACGGACTAGTGCAGTGGTAGGGCAGCTGGCTTGAGTGTTGTCAGAAGGGGCATGGATAAATATGGTAATGATGACTTAGAGATGTAAGGTGATGTTAGGGTTAGTTGTAAAAGGGAATTTGAAAACCTATATAAAGGGGTTAAAGTCTTTACAGAATGGGTTGGTTCTTTTAGGTAGAAAATTAGGAAGGAGTAAATTATAATTTGAAAGCAAAAGTACTAAGAGAAGTTAGTGATAGAAAGATAGTGAGTCATGAATCCGACCACGTTGTGAGAAGTAGATCGGATAATCATAACCCGATGAGATATTTCCATTATATTATTTGTAATTCCCATGTTAGACTCTCGGGTCGGTATTTAACCCAAGATCAATAAAATCTTTTCCTTTTTATCATGTGGATGTAAATTAGATCCACTATTTATCGAAACACATTAAATCTTGTCTTTATGTGATCGTTTGTCTCTTGCAAATTTGTGTGGTTCCCACAAATTCACTAGTTGATGAAAGTGTGTTCAATGGGTAAATTCCAAGTTTGTCTTAGAATGAAAAACATCCATCAACAGTTGGCATCGTCTATGGAGTTACGGTATAAAAAACAACAAACACAATATGGAGATGGCAAAAGATGAAAATCACAAAGTTGGGGAATCATCGATAGAAGAGTGGATGCATAAGTTGGGAGAAGGTTTGAGAATAGAATGAGAGTGTGACGATGTTATAAGTAGCTCAATGAGTCTCTGACCCAAGCTCCATTTCTGGCTAAGCCAAGTCCGAGTGAGAAATTTATATGTTTAACTATTTCATCATTTGCGATAGTTTAGTATTAGTACAAGAAATAGATGTGGTCCAGAAATATCGGGTCACATTGTGAAGTGGTCAGTATAGCTTAGTGAGTATAATATTTATAATGTATCTCGGGTATCTACTAAGAAGCAATACTTGATCGATTTCATGGCTAAATTCACAGAACCACAAGTGTTGGTGGTTACGCAAAAAGATGAGAAATGAGAGTTACATATGGACAAGCCAATTAGTTCCCAGGGTTGTGGGGTGCTATTATTCGTGGTAGCAGAAGCGGTGAGGAGATAAGCTAGACGTACATGAGAAATATTTTCTCTCATACGATTATGTAAAATACGATCCTATGATGTATTTTATGTCGAGACTCTATCTACAAAAGGTTATAGATATGAGTATAGAGTTTTGATTTAAATACATCTGAATATGTTCTCGGTTGAGGTAATGTCATCATGGATGATTATATAGCATGACTAGTATTTTTTTATGCTGTCATAATTTAGTACTTGACACTGATATTTGGGTAATGAGTTATCACAAGAGCATGAACATGGATAATGCATTTGAGAAATGTGTTACTAAATGTGACCACTCTCAATAAATCACATGAGTGATTATTCACAGTCAATGATTTGCCACACAACCGTACTAGTATACCACTAGTCCTTTGACCTGAGATATAATGGATGCTGTCTGGATTGAGAATCGTTCACTTGTGTATACAGAACTAGACTAATCACGCATGGTGAAAGAAGCTTGCTGGCAATGTGTTCTTAATGTATGAGGACATGTGATGATCAAGAAGGAGTCTGTTGGCTCATATACTGGAGCTTATGATCATAAGCGAGAATGTCATATACGTGAATCAAATCTTTTACAGAAGTACTCGTCTTCTGAAAATATATTTTACGGATATGTAGATCCCATATAAGATTGATTTCCTTATCCTATGATCGAGTTAGGGGCTTGACGATTTCATGGCCCGCACTCGATCTGAAGTCAACAGTAGAGGGACTTTACTTACATGTAAATATGATTGAATGGGTTTATCTAATATTTTATTCTTTGTGTTTGGGGGTCGAAGCCAATAGTTTTCTTCACTACTTCAGTCAGTGGTGCTGCAATACTGCTGAAGTCTCTAACAAACCTGCGGTAGAAGATTGCTAATCCATGAAAGTTTTTGACTTCTGTCACAATTATCGGTGTAGGCCAATCTTGAATTGCCTTTACCTTCTCTACATCAATTTCAATGTCATATGCACTTACAACAAAATCAAGGGAAATATTTTATCCATACAAAAAGTGCACTTATCAAAGTTAACATACAACTTTTCCTGCCTCAACACTTCAAGAACATGCTTCAAATGTGTAACATGTTCATATAATATTTTATTGTAAACTAAGATGTCAGTTTACCATATCTGGAGAGAGAGGAATGCCCGTACCCCATGGTGGGCCTCATCTTCCTGTTTTTGTTCTTCTTAGTGATATTATTTTATTGTTCGGACTCATGCTAGCTTAATGTGAAAGGTGAAACCATCTTATGACAATATATGGCTTCACCTCTCCTAGCACTTGCCCAATGACATCTTCTTTTGATCTTATTTTACTAGTAGCCTTTCGGCTTTTCTTCTATGAGGGCCTGTCCTCTCTTGTTGTATGGGGTATGCCCATTTGCTCTTTTATAGTTTTGTTTTGGTTAATATACTTACTTTATCCACACACAAAAAAGATGTCATCAGAATAAACTACAACAAACCTATCTATAAATGCACGCATAACATGATTCATCAATCTGATAAATGTGCTAGGTGTGTTTGTAAGACCAAATGGCATAACTAACCATTTATACAAGCCATATTTGGTCTTAAATACAGTTTTCCACTCATCTCTCTCATGCGAATTTGATGGTATCCACTCTTTAAATCAATCTTACTAAAAACTTTAGAACCATACAATTCATCCAACATGTCATAGTCTAGGAATCAATGATATTTTACCGTTATATTGTTGGTAGCTAGACAATCAACGTACATACTGTAGGAATCGCTTTCCTAACGCAGCGAAAGCACGTTAGGCATCCAGATCGGACTTGAAAAATTATTCTGCCCTTCCCACTTAGTGGCCGAATATAAACAGCAGTACCACTGAAATTTTTCTACTGTTTTGAATAAAATTTCAACCCTGGAACAGCTCCTGAACAGCCCTCGAATGCAGTACAAAATCGGATTGTTTTAGCACCAGGAATGCGCCAGCACACTGCCAAAACAGCCCTCAATTTTCGTGACCAATGGCTGTATTTGAGTTCTATTTTTATACTTGAAAAAAGTCCCGACACAATCCTAAAACACCCCTATATGTTTCCCAAAAATTATTGATCAAAACGAAATTGTTGGACATTTATGACCCATAGCGTCACTATTTGTACATATCATGGTGTTGTTGTACAACTTAACTATGTGACAAAGGAGATTGCTCTCTTATCATTTGTGATTAGATCACCTAGATGTATAAATGATAGGAGGTCCATATGATTAGTTCCTGGATTGAGATGATATGAGACAGTATCAATCCACGAATGATTAATCATTAAATATCCATAGTCAGAGTATTATCGAGATTGGACATCGATAATGCGTAAAAGATTAGTATTACACTTGTGCGCTTTGTGAGAGCATAACAGCATAGTTCTCATATATTTGGGTATAGGATACTCATGCAAGTGTAATAGGAGGTTGTGTTTTACCGATGGTACGGAAAACAGCTTCGCTTTGGATAGACCCCTTCGGAATTCCATTGGTAGTATGACTATGTGTCTATGGAAGTCCCAAATCAGGGTAGGTGTATTTGGTCTTAACTTGAGACTTGCACCGCTAATACTTGCGACAATCAATATGTTTTGTTTTTGGTCGTCCAGGGCTTTAACAGGTTCTGTGTACGCCTCTTCTGGGTATACTGAGAATCGTAGTGTATTGGGTGTAATGTCAAGATGGAAGTGTCACTCCAGTCATAGTGGAGATGATGTCACGTAGGATACGGTACTGGTACTCTTAAGTACTGCAGTCATCGGGATATTATGACTAGGTCATGTATATCCGATTATAGAGACTAGTTACCAGACATCCGACATGTGCTTCGTACGGGGCAGACATAATTCCAGCCCCAGGCCTAGCACGTGACATCCGATACTAGGTCGAGATACGCAATACTACGTATATTACACCTGATATAGATTGCTTATTCCTGTAAGCATGTTTCTGGGGAATTGGGTAGGTATGGCGCTTTGCTAGAAGCCAACCTTGCCTTGTAAATCGATAAAAACATAGTACTAGGTACGTACGTATTCGGATAGTCCGATAACCGTATTTACTACCAACATATCCGGGGATCCCATTGGCCGCTTCCCGAAGATTCACCGATGACGTATGACTCGCACTTTATTAATCTGGGATTAATTAGAAGAGAGAGAAAATTAATCTGGGATTAATCACGGAGATATTTTATCTGGGATAAAATATTATTTAAAGAGAGAGAACGGTTAATTTGGAATTAATCATAAATTAATATATTCGATATATTAAACGAAATTAGATTTCGATGCGGAATTAAAATCGGATTTTAATTCGGGCGAACGAATTAATTTAGAATTAATTCGTTAGCGACGTGAATAGTAATTATGCTAGGCATGATTATTTAATTAAATTAGATTTAATTACGACGCAACGGAAAATTCGTTAATTTGGAATTAATAAACCCGAGCCCGGGAGTGTTTACGAGCGCATTTGCATTTCGAATTCGAGTGTGGCACCCAAATCACATCAAGCGTCAAATCGCAAGCCACATCTAGCGTCACATCATTCTTCAATCAAGTGATAAATGTCTTTCACTTTGAGTGATTGACACCAGTCATTATTCATGAGTGATGTGATTTGATGGAAATGGTTGAAAGCTTGATTGACATATTATTATTATATAATTTAGTATATGTTATTACTACTGATTTTTGAAATCAAAAAAACCCAACCAACAAACATCTATTCTTCTTCTCTTTGAACTCTCGGTCTAGGGCCTTTTCTTCTTCCAATTTTTGGTTCTTTGTCGTGAATGAATGAGAAGCTTATGTGGTTTTGTGGCAAAAATCACCAAGTGCTAGCACGCTTTAGGAGTCGTATGAAGGTGATAAGCAAAAGCTTGGAGCTTGAGATCATCCATGGCCATAAATGGAGGACAATTTTTCAGCCCAAAACCGTGAGCATTATGGAGCCAAAGCTTGAAGTTTGTTCAACGCATCACAAAGCCGATCGATGTAAGTATTCCGCAACTTCTTTGATTGTATTCGCACTTATGTTTTATGCTTGAATCGATCCTCGGGACCATAGAAGCTCCAACAATGGTATCAGAGCGAGTTAAAAGTATGAAACTTGATTTAGGGTTAAAATTGGGTAAAATATATTTGAGCATGATTTAATGAAATTGAATGATTGAGTATGCTTAAATCATGTTTAATTGAAGTTTGATTGGATCAATTTCATGAAAATTGATTTGGAATAATTTTCCCCAAAATCCTTAGCTTGGCCGAGAGGTATACTAGCCCTAATGTCTTGGTATTTTTTGATTTTGATTCATTGGATGAGTTGGAATCATGTTGGAAATATTGATTTAGTATTTAATTGGATTGAATTCGGAATTGATTTGAAAAACCCTATATTGCCAAGACTTTAAAGCATGAAATTGGGTTTGATTTTTTGTTAAAATGTGTTGGACATGTTTTAATGATAATGAGCATGATTGATTAGGCTAATTGATGTTTTGGAAATATTGATTTAGGTAATTAATTGTGCAATACACTTTTGTTAATTTAATTGAGAGATTTGGAATTTTTGGAATTAAATTAATTGGGCTAATTTTGGAAATTGGGCTTAAAAGTTGTTATTGGGCTTAAATGGGCTTGGTTGTAGCAAGATTGGTTTAGGCTAAATTGGTTGGATCCAATTGGGCCTAAAACCACTTCCGCAAAGTCCAATTATGACAAATGGGCCTTTAAAGTTTAATTGGGCCTAATGGGCCGAAATTGATTTCTAGGCTTATGGGGTTATTCCTTGATTGGGCTTTGGTTGCCGAAGCCTACGCCTTAAGAAATTAATTGAAAGCCCATTAGACTTTAATTAGACGACATTGGATGTTAATCGGGCTTTGAGACCCATAACGATTAGATTTGGAATCTAAGTCGCAAAGGTTCATTATAAAGTGTAGTTATTTAATTTGGAATTAAATAATGAATTAGTATTAAATACAAATTAAATTGGATTTAATGTTGTAGTTTAATTTAATTCAAGAATTCGTACTTTGAGTACTTATTCGCAAAACGAGATGGACTCGCGCAAAATCAAATCGTTGTTTGCACATTGGATGGTCATTAATTATCAGATTAATTAATTGGATTAGATTGATTGATAGCATGCTTGTGTGAATACATGGTTGTGATGCATGAATAATGTATATCAGATGGATATTAGATGGGTGGGGTAATTTTAGAAATTATTGTAATAAATTTAGAATTTATTAATTGGACCTGCGTGTCCAGCCTTATCTCTCATGACTCTGTGTATTTCTCTTCTCACCTATTCCCCTCAATGTAAATGAGGTTTCTTTAGAAGTGTTATGAATGGGTAGAAGCAATACTTGTGCTAGCGGAGAGAGAAAATGAGAGATTTGATCTAGGATCAATGTGTTAAGTATCCATCCGCATATCATTATTATTTATTTATATGCGCCTTATTATGTGTTTAGAATGCATTTTTAAGGGTGTATGATGATGAGACCTTAACAAAGATAATAAATTGGTTGCCAATTTGTACGCGAAAAACCCTCAAACAATATTAAGCGATTTTCCTTCCATTGAGTGATTCTTACTCAAGATCCAAGACTGGCATTGGTTTGTTGGCCAAAGTCAAGACCTTTGTTCGTCGAGGATGTGTTTGAATCACGAGAGCTTTGTTCCATATTGGTGTCTTGTCCAAGTCGTGATTTGTTGGCCAAAGTCAAGATCACTTCTTGTCCATCGACATTGATTACGAAGCTTTCCATGGTCAATGGGTTCCGCTTAACTGGGATCATTAAGTTTGTTGTGCCAAAGCCAAGGCTTAATTGATTCAGAGGAAAAATGCTAGGAAATATATTGGATATATTGGCATATATAAGATATATGTTTCGGACTTGGATTTCCACCTACTAGATCTAGAATTGGATGAGATCCAATTGATCTTAGAGATCTACCTAGTTAATTATCATACAATTTGTTGGCCAAAGTAAAGATTGTGTGTTATTTAACGGGATCTTAGCCCACTAGGAAACACGGTTTCCCGAGTACTCGACAGAGGGTTAGATGCTCATCGAAAAAATAGTGGGAGGCAAGAATTAAATTTGCAATATTCGTTTAATTATTTGTCATACGCGCTCAATTCAAATTATTCTTCAAATAACTTAATATATTAGTTGGACTAATATTTAATCGTTGTTTTAAAACAGTTGGACTGTATTCAAACTATTTCAATTAATAATTGATTTTATAATTGGATTATAATAATCAATATAATTGAATTTAACAAAGCAAAGTATAGTTGATTATATAGTTGGATTATAGTAATCATTATATTAAATAGTACCTGACATCGTTGATTAAATAGTTGGACTATTAGAATCAAGATAAAATTGAAAGATTAATGTTTAAAACATAATCCTGGGTTGAAAATATGTTTAAACAACTTTAATTTTCAAATTGGGAATAAATTTCAGGATAGTCCTGAAAACTAAGAAGTTACTTTATTTGATAAAATAACATCTTAGGCCTAAGCCCGGAGTTAAGCAAATAGTAGAGCATGATCTTTGGAAGATTCATGTGATGATAACTTTAGTGCTTAATCCATTATTCTTGCCATAATGACTCCTTACTTTCGTCGTCATAATTAAGGATTAGATCTTTAAACCATGATGTTGAAATTGAAGGATCTTCATAGGTCTATACTTAGATCTTACAAGCATTAATTGCAATTGTAAACTCTTGGAGAGTTAATGGCTATGCTCAATGAGCCAAAGCCAAAGTTTGCAAAAGGGCAAGAAGCGCAAGACGCATCTTACTTCAATATTCTAGAAGGCCAGGGCTTGGCTAAAGGCTTCTGGGATGTAGAAAAAGGCAAAGGCAAAATCATTATTATCTTATAGGAAGATAAAGTACATATCCCAAGATGTCTGCTTAAACTGTGGAAAATAGGGTCACTGAAGCGTGACTGCCGTATGGACAAGGCAGACATGAAGGAATAAAAGATGGGACAAGGCTCTGACTTTAAGTATGTTTGTCATAAATATGTTCGCTACTAGTATTAAAATTGGATTTTAAATACTGGATGTTGTACATAAATATGTACTGATGTGCAGAATCTACTGATTAGCAGGATACTGACTTCAGATGAGATTAATCTACAAGTCGAAAATGGGACGACAGTCGCTGTTTTAACCGTAGATACCTAAGTTTAGGAACTACCCTTCAGGTGTGTACTTAAATTAGGAAACTGTTATAATGTAACTAGTTTGACTAGAAACATTATCTCTATATCGAGTACAACTCGTTGCGAGTGTACCTTTATATTCTAGAACACTAAAGTGTTTTATTTTATAAAGATGATATTGAGATAAACACATTAGATGTGAATAACAGTATTTATATTTTGAATATGAATAAATCTCAAACATATAATATGACAAACAAGTAGCTCATAACTGATTTGATCAGATGAGACTTAAATATGGCAGTGTTATCTGGGACACATTAAACAAGACTCGTATATCCACACTTTTGAATAGTGGATACTATGACAAATTTGATTATATTCAAATGATGTCTACAAATCTAGTTTATTGGGCAAAGTGCCTAAAAATACCTTTACTTGGTCAAAGTATAAAGTGCCACCGATCTGTTAGCCCTTGTTTATAGTGACGTAAGTGGGCCCATATCTAGCTACGCTAGATGTGGATATGGATATTTCGTGACCTTTACGGATGTGGCATCTCGTTATGGTTATGTGTTTCTTTTGAAACATAAATCGAAAACTTTTAGAGTTTCGACACGAAGTAAACAAACAGATCGGCTAAAGTATTAATACCATCACGGTTAGACCATGATGAAAATACTTAAGCAGTAAGTTTCTCAAATACTTGAAAGAGTATAGTATTCTTTCAATGCGGACTCCTCCCGGAACACGTCAGTTTGACGGTGTGTCCGAACGGAGAAATTGAATTTTGTTGGACATGATAAGGTTAATCATGAGTCGCTTTGAGCTACCATTTTCCTTCAAAGGATAAGTATTAACAGTGCAATACTTATTTTGAATAAGGTTCCACGAAAATCTGTTAGACATAATTCATATTAGATATGAACAGGAAAGAAACTGGGTTTTCTCACTCCTGTAGATTTGGGAATGCTAGGCATATGTTTGGATGATACCAAACTAGAACCCAAATCGGATAAGTGTCTAAATATAGGTTATCATAGGGTAACCAAAGTATAGTACCTATACATCTCACAAGAGAACAATTTAATTGTTGCTCTCCATGCGGTATTCCTTAGAGGAACACCTATATGCACTGGTAAGTGGGAGGATAGTAAAACTCGATGAAAATCGGAGTAATACTGTTCAAGGCACCAAGTCTTTAATGGAACACAAACAGTTCATCAAGGATTAAACTGTTCCAGTAATCTTCGAATACACAAGAACCGCGTAGATCAGAGAGAGTCAGAAAACAACCTAGGAGGTATGGGTTTCTGATCTTACCTCATATAGATGTCAATCTTATTGAGGAATATCAACTGACTACGTATGAGGAAGTGATACAAGGTATCGACTCCCTTTTATGGCAAAGTGCCATGAGTCCGAAATGGATTCCATGTATATCAACTATGTTTGGACACTAGTTGATGTACCGCAAGGCATTGTGCCTATTGGTACTAAGTCTTTAAGGAAGACATACATGGAAGGCAACAAACCAACGTACTAAGCTAGGCTTGTAGCGAAAAGTATCGTTATCAACAATGTGTCGATTACGACGAAACCTTTTACCTGTTGCCACGATAAATTCATTTGGATAATGCTCGCTGATGCTGTATTTTTCATTTATGAAATATGTCAGCTGAATGGGAAAATCGCTTTCCTTAAACGAAAACCTTTTGGAGGATGTTTACAACATCCTGACGGTTTTGTCGTACCAAAACTAGCAAACAAGGTTTGCAGGTTATTCGATCTATGTTTGGATTGAAGCAAGCATTAGGTTCTTAGAATTATCGTTTTGATGTAATCATAATGGTTTGTGATTTAATTCAAAACATAAATGATTCTTGTGTATATAAGGAGGTTAGTGGGAGCGCACTGAAAATGACTGTCCTAAATAATGATGATATGTCATTTCTTGGAAATGATATTCCCATAATTAAATCGGTGAAAGCTTGGCTTTCGAGAAAAATTCTCCGTAGAATTCTTGGGAGAAACAACCTTTATTCTAGGAATAAAGATCTGCTGGGATAGATTTAAAGTTATTGACACTCTCCGAGAACTCGTACATTGAAAAATGTACGTGACCTGGTGTCTCATACGCTTTGAGCATATGGATTCACAATCAGGCCAATCCAAGTGATAGTCACTGGATTGATGTTAAGAACATCCTTAAGTATCTTAGAGAACTAAGATGTTGTCTTAAACTATGGAGAATGAGAACTTGAAGTGACTGGGATCACTGCTGCAAGTTTCATAACCGATAAAAATGACGGAACTATACAGTTTGAATAACGGAACAGTGAGCTGGAAATCATCCAAGCAAGATACTGTTAACGAATAAACAACAAATGCGGGTTATTGCTGCAACTAAGGCAGCAACAGAAGCCATTTGGGTCGATAATAAATCTAATTAGATTAGATATAGTTCTGTTAGCAGCTGAGCTAGGCGTCAGCACAGGTTAAAGAATTATCGGTCTCATCAACGATCCAAATAAATACTTTGACTATTCATCTGATTCGTTCGGATCATACATCGTGGCGATGTGATGATCGTGTAAATCGCATCAGATGATAATCATGCAAATCCGCTGACGAAAGCCTTTCCTCAGTAATTTGAGCGAACCATACATAGTTCGGGTGTCAGACACTCGAGTGACTGGCTATAGGCCAAGTGGGAGATTGTTGGACAGTTATGACCCATAGCGTCACTATTTGTACAGATCATGGTGTTATTGTACAAATTAACTATGTGACAAAGGAGATTGCTCTCTTATCATTCTTGATTAGATCACCTAGATGTATAAATGATAGGAGGTCCATATGATTAGTTCCTGGATTGAGATGATATGAGACAGTATCAGTCCACGAAGGATTAATCGTTAAATATCCCTAGTCAGAGTATTATCGAGATTGGACATCGATAATGCGCAAAAGACTAGTATTACACTTGTGCGCGTGTGAGAGCATAACGACATAGTTCTCATATATTTGGGTATAGGATACTCATGCAAGTGTATAGGAGGTTTTGTTTTACCGATGGTACGGAAAACAGCTTCGCTCTGGATGTCTCCTTCAGAATTCCATTGGTAGTATGACTATGTGTATATGGAAGTCCGAAATCAGGGTAGGTGTATTTGGTCTTAACCTGAGACTTGCACAGCTAATACTTGCGACAATCAATATGCTTTGGTTTTGGTCGTCCAGGGCTTTAAACGGTTCTGCGTATGCCTCTTCTAGGTATATTGAGAATCGTAGTGTATTGGGTGTGATGTCAAGATGGAAGTGTCACTCCAGTCATAGTGGAGATGATGTCACGTAGGATACGGTACTAGTACTCTTAAGTACTGCAGTCATCGGGATATTATGACTAGGTCATGTATATCCGATTATAGAGACTAGTTACCAGACATCCGATATGTGCTTCGTACGGGGCAGACATAATTCCAGCCCCAGGCCTAGCACGTGACATCCGATACTGGATCGAGATACGTAATACTATGTATACTACGCCTGATATTGATCGCTTATTCCTGTAAGCATGTTTCTGGAGAATTGGGTAGGCATGGCGCTTTGCTAGAAGCCAACCTTATCTTGTAAATCGGTAAAAATATAGTACTAGGTACGTACTTATTCGGATAGTCCGAGAACCGTATTTACTGCCAATATATTCGGGATCTCATGGGTCGCTTCCCGAAGATTCATCGATGACGTATGACTCGCACTTTGTTAATCTGGGATTAATTAGAAGAAAGAGAAAATTAATTTGGGATTAATTACAGAGATATTTTATCTGGGATAAAATATTATTTAAAGAGAGAGAACGATTAATTTGGAATTATTGATAAATTAATATATTCGATATATTAAACGAAATTGGATTTCGACGCAGAATTAAAATCAGATTTTAATTCGGGTGAACGAATTAATTTAGAATTAATTCGTTGGCGACGTGAATAGTTATTATGCTAGGCATGATTATTTAATTAAATTAGATTTAATTACGATGCAACAGAAAATTCATTAATTTGGAATTAACGAACCCGAGCCCGGGAGTGTTTGCGAGCGCATTCGCATTTCGAATTTGAGTGTGGCACGTAAATCACATCCAGCGTCAAATCGCAAGTCACATCTAGCGTCACATCATTTGTCAATCAAGTGATAGATGTCTTTCACTTTAAGTGATTGACACTAGTCATTATTCATGAGTGATGTGACTTGATGGAAGTGGTTGAAAGTTTTTTGAAAGCTTGATTGACATATATTATTATTATATAATTTGGTATATGTTTATTATTGATTTTTGAAATGAAAAAGACCCAACCAACACACATCTATTCTTCTTCTCTTTGAACTCTCGGCCTAGTGCCTTTTCTTCTTCCAATTTTTGGTTCTTTGCAGTGAATGAAGGAGAAGCTTATGTGGTTTTTGTGGTAAAAATCACCAAGTGCTAGCACACTTTAGGAGTCGTATGAAGGTGATAGGGAAACCCACCCGTGGGCTTGGAATACACATCAAAAGCTTGGAGCTTGAGATCATCCATGGCCATAAATGGAGGACAATTTTTCAGCCCAAAACCGTGAGCATCATGGAGCCAAAGCTTGAAGTTTTGTTCAACGCATCGCAAAGCCGATCGATGTAAGTATTCTGCAACTTCTTTGATTGTATTCGCACTTATGTTTTATGCTTGAATCGATCCTCGGGGCCGTAGAAACTCCAACAGAAATCACAAAACTATTGCGGCAATGAGCAAAATAAGCCTCACTGTCAAGTACCAAGCAACAAGAATATGAAGATGATTATTTGTTCAACACCACAAATCTTTCGAGCTTTGTCTCATACCAACGGAAACTATTGTAGGCTAGACTCACAAAATTAATCCCTAAACTATTTAGAGATTAATGTCACACAATTATTTTGTTTATTTTTCTTCTTGTTCTTTCTTTGGTTTTTCTCAACACTTGAGAGAGAATGGAGAAGAAGAAGATGGAGGCTAGGGTTGCATGTCTCAACGTTAGGCAAAAGAAAATCAAATTTTCTTTTTATACTTAGGTTTATTTGTTTCCAAAACAAACAAAATCCCTTCCTTTTCAAACCTCCAAATTTTTCGCTATATAGGTATTTTTGTTTAATTTTGTAACATCAACTTTAATTACTATAATAAAAAATATTTTACAAAAATAAAATGTGTAATTACCTTTTACAAAGTGTAACCACCAAAATACTCAAGGGTTTCCGAAACCCTAAAATTTGTAAATCCTAAATTTAGCATTTCATTAAATTATATTATATATAATTAATATCATGTGATTAAATATCAAATATTTAATAAAACCATATATTAAACTTTTAACATATAATTTCTAGTGTGACAAAAAAAATTATTAATCATATTAATAATATTTATATATATGTCAGTATATAATTGGACTATCGAATTATATTAAATCCACTACAGTATATTGAGCTAGCACATAGACTAAATAGACCTACGGTTCCGAGCTCCAATAATCTCGAAATATAAATTAAGCTCTTAATTAAATGTTTCGAATTATTAACTCCGGGTTATTTCACTAAAACCCGAAATTGAACTCTTGTTGCCACATATAGTATATTAAGCCGAACCAAGTCGGTATCCATCAATATAGTCACAACATACGAATTGACCCTTCATGAGTATCTCGTAATTAGAGCTAGGTCATAATATTCGTTATACCCCTATAATTATTTTTACCTCAAGTACCATAAATTCTCTAATGAACGATTTATTCATAACCATTATGAATTTTAATCTTTCTATTCGCAATAGAAAGACTCGAGCACTCTAACCGTTCATCTCCTCCACTTCTCGCAAGAATGAGTGAACTTCATATCTATGTAAAATGTTCCTAGCTACACACCAGACCATGCCCTCAAAATACGTAGTTATTGGTCAGGACTGCTACACCAACCTCACCTTTGTAAATCAAAGGTTATAGCCTTCCATGTAGGAGTTCGTAGTACACTCAAGATTAAGATCAATCCATATATGACCATCTAGTAGATCGAAATGAATTTCTTTATTTAACGAATATTATAATAAAGTCATTTCTATCTGGGTGTAGTCCTATATGATCATATCATACAAGGTACCTCCATTCTCATGTATTCACATGGACGATCCCAGATCAAGGTCGCTATACAATTATAGAATGGACCACAACTATAGATAAACCACAAACAAAGTACCCGCTTTGTTTGCTCTTTATGGACTATTTTAGATTACCAACTTCAAACTTAAATCCTCTTGTGTATGACACTCATACACTAAGTCTTAAGGTACATGTGTAATCTAAGGTAATCAAGATAATTTACAATATACGAAATTTAAACAAACACTTTGATAAATGAATAATGCATCATTTTATTTCATAACATATAAAACCGTTTATATTACATGAAGTTCTAGGGCATATATCCCAACACATACGCCACGTCCCATCTTTCTTAGGAACTAGAAGAACTGGTACTACATAGGGACTCATACTTTCTCTGACATACCCTTTCTCCATCAACTCCCGCACTTACCTCTGAAGTTCCATCATTTCCTCAAGATTGCTTCAGTAAGCTGGTCTGTTGGGAATTATTGTGACAGGTATGAAATCTATCTGGTGCTCAATACCTCTAATAGGTGGAAGCCCACTAGGAATTTCCTCTGTCAACACATCACTGAATTCCTGCAAAAGAGATGAAATAGACACATGAAGCAAAGGGGAGTGTATGACTTCTACTAGGTATTATGTGTCTATTAATGGGGAGTTGCATGGTTTTTTCTCTAGTGGTCGTGGGTTGCGACAAGGTGATCATATGTCTCCTTATCTCTTTGTTTTGGCTATAGAAGTTCTGTCAGGCTTACTTCATAAAACGGCCCTTAATAAGGATTTCAATTTAAATGGGCGGTGTTCTAAGGACCGTCTCACTCATCTTTGCTTTACGGATGACCTTATGATTTTTTGTAAAGTGGATGCCTCCTCGGTTTCCTTGATCAAGGATTGTCTCTGTCAGTTCAGTGGTTTATCAGGATTAATCCCGAATCCAGCTAAAAGTCATTTCTTCTCCTCTGGTATCTCTACTACCTGTAGGCATTGTATTTTTACATGTAAGTCCCGATGATGAGTCTCGTACGGAGACACTCCTCTTTAAGTTTTGGAAGTCGCGGGAAACGAACGTCGGAAGGAAATAGTCAGAAATTGATACTTTGTTAGACTTAATTCGTTTTCTTAGCTGTGGGTTCGCTCGATTGACCTCTATTTTAAAACACACCCTTGACCCAAAACCCCTGTAAGCCACACATCATTGGCCCAAAACCCCCGCAACACACACCAAGCCCACCAAAAGAATCAAACCCACGCCCAAGAAGACACATGCACGCCTAAAGCCTTCCAAAATAACAAACACACACATTAAACACATGTTGAAATCAAGCCAAATCACCTTCCTAAATTAAAAGATTCAAATTAATCACCTTCCTAATCAACATAATCAACAAAACATATCTTCTCTCTCTTAGCCACACATAAACTTTCAACCCAGCCATTCACGTAACAAACAAAACCCTAACTCTAGACTAACTAAACACAAAACCATTCAAAACCCATTTTCTCTCTCGTCAACCTGCCCCCTCAATAAACAACAACGCAACAACCCCTCTCTTCATAAAGCAGCACGTTCCTCTCACACCCTACACCTTTCACTCACTATCACAAATCACAAGCCACGTTCACTGCCCCTCGCATACACGGTAAAAAACAGCCATACTTAGTCAGCTTACTCACGCTCTTCGAAAGCCAACAGTCCTCACACTCCCACATCGGCCACAAACTCTAAACACCCACACCGATTAAAAAGACACCATGCAGCCGCTAAGAAAGACACAACCCTTTACGAACCAAATAATCTTCAACGAACAGAGACTATTCACGCCCCATTAACCATGCAGACACACGTCCCCCAAACTCTCGTGGCCACTCAACGTTAAACCTTAGCACACTCAACCCTCAACAACCGACTGAACATAGAAAACAAAAGCCAAATCTAATCGAATCCACTCACAAACAACAACAGCCCCTCAAGACCCCACTAATACATCATCTCACCAAGCAAACTGACTCACCAAAACAAGCCATAAACTGACAACAAACCACCGACCAAAGACTGCCCTATAACCGAGCAACAACACGAAATCAGTCCATAAAACTACAGCCCCTGAAAATAGTAAAAATAGTGAAGAAAATACCTCCAAAACAGACCACCAAAGCACCGAAACAGTCCCTTAAAACATACCCAAACATCACCCAAAAATAGTCCCCGAACGCCCCAAAAAATAGTGAACAAAACATAGGAAACAGCAGCCCAAAATAGCGAGGCAATGAAGGAAAATAGCGAACTAGTAAATCTGAAAAGTTACGGAGCATCGACCGTTCTGACAACCGCGTAACGCACTTCCAAGAGGCGACTTAAGAGGTTAGACCTAAGGGCACCCTTTTATTTATTCTCGTTCATTCTTTTTATTATTTCTTAGTAATCCTTTGCATGCGTATTCTTGATTTATGTGTGTTGTGGCCATGGGATGAATGATTTTGTGCTATCCCTCGTGGTATATCGGATGGAAATCCAGACGTAAATTCTGTAGCCGAATCCGAATGGATGGTAGTGCGATATGAACTCGGGATATAATTCCACGTACCACTTGAGAAACACACATATTTCGTTTCACCTAATCTTGTGTTTATTCGTCTATTATTAGAAATAATATGTTACTTTTGTGCATGATTTAGTTATTTTATTCGCATTAGGAATTCAATCATATCTACCATATGTTTATGTTTAGATTGTTATTTATTTATGTTTTTGTGTTTATCAATTCAATGTATGCATGAGATCGTGTGCTCACCGTTACTCCGACTTACTTTTATGCATGCAAACTTAGATATAGGTCTTATGCAAACTTAGAACTAGGTTGTATGCAAATTTAGATGTAGGATATTCTTACGTATGTATGTTGCGTAGACTTGGTTAGATTATTGCACAAATCTTTTCATTACAAGTGGCATAAGTAAGGGACCATTTCGAACCCACGGTTTGAGGTCTTCCCTTACGAGTTGCGGCCTTAATTTATTTTCCCAATTCACACTGGGTGGTGACTCCATTATTCTCCGGTTTAGTCCCCCGTGGGCTACACCGTACTCCCAACTAGGCCGTGAGCCTAGAACAGCGTAGTCGATTTCTGTGTCCTACAGTATGGCGATCCACTAGGGATAGAGAATCGGCCCCGAAATAATGTCTTATAGTGATTGTGATTTGCGCTTTAGTTAACAGCGTCTATAGGGGTTTAATCGAAGGCATTATTAAGGCTAGGTAATGGTTTGGTGACTTCCTTCATTCACTACCTTTCTATAAGGAAAAGCTGTGAAGGCACCTAGATAATCATGTACTCGTAGCTTACTATGATGGACTAATTTGGAGGACTCGTTGTTTATTCCTATCACCAAGCGATAAGAGCCTAAGAGGCTTGGGTATTTAAGAGAGTTTGCTCCACCCTCCCTCTGGGGAATCTACAACGGGAAATCCATTTGACGGTCAGTCACGCATCTTAACTAGTTGGCACGTACCTTAGTGTATAAAAAAGGTGCGCTCACTTGGTCGCTAGAACCTTTGAGTGGGGAGTCCTAGTTGTTGGAAATCCTTCGTCGACGAAAGCCTTTGTCTATACCCCTATAAACCCGCATATGAACTGTAGTTGTAGGATTAATAGAACTATCCCTTTATGCTTGCGTTTAGGACCGTCGTTATTTGGATTCAGTTGGACTTTTTGTCATAAGGTATGGGCTTGTTGGGCCATTTAAACTGGGGCGAGTCCGCGCTTTATGGCAATTGGGCCAAAATTCTCTAAAATACCGATGGGCCACTTTATGTTTAGGCCTCTTATCATTTGAAGTTGTTTAGCCATGTTATCGCAAAAGTGTAAACATGTTGGGCCTTTTCAACTGGGACAAGTTTGCACCGTGCAGTAGTATGATTGAATACTTTAAAATAATAATGGGCCGACTTATATATTCCATACATCGCACGCATCTCATGCATCTCATGCATACACGCATCATGTTAATCCTGTGTCTTAAGAGCCATCATAGATATCCGTTGGGTTAAGAAAAAGAAGTGAGAGCCTTCCTTGGGAAAATTCAGTACATCAGTCGGTTCATAGCCAAGCTGACATCAGTATGCGAGCCTATATTCAAATTGTTGAGGAAAGACCAACCAGTGAAATGGAATGAGCAATGCCAAGAAGCTTTCGACAAGATCAGGGAATACTTGGTGAAACCTCTCGTCTTAAAACCTCTGAGACCAGGCAAACCATGGGTATTGTATTTGGCCATAGAACCTGAAGCGCTGAGGGCGATGATGGTACAAGCAGATGAGATAGGGATAGGACATGCAGTCTACTACCTCAGTAAGAAGATGCTTCCGTACAAAGCCTGCTACCAAGAAGTAGAGAAGATCTGTTTGGCAGTAGTGTGGGCGTCCAGAAAACTGCGTTATTACTTCCAGTCGTATAAGATCCAAGTGGTAGCAAAGGAGAATCCCTTGAAGTATCTGCATTCGGTGCCTTCGCTAGTCGGGAAGTTAGGCAGATGGTTGGTGTTGCTGACAGAGTTTGACATTAAGTACCTCACTTCTAAAGTAATCAAAGGTCGAGCTGTGGTAGAGTTTCTGGCATTACAACCAATAGAGGGAGATCAATACAATTTTGAATTCCCAGATGAGGAGATCCAAATAATAACGGTCCAAGGATGGAAGATGTACTTCGACGGAGCTGTGAACTACAAAGGAGCCGGAATATGGATTGTGATAGTAACCCCTGAAGGAGAAACCCTGCCTATGGCCAAGAGATTAACGTTCGGAGTCACCAATAACATAGCTGAATATGAAGCGTGCGCCTTTGGACTGACGGCACTGATAGCATTGAAGGCTAAAAATGTGGAAATCTTCGGAGACTTGATGTTGGTAATCCGAAAAATGCAAGGAGAATGGGAATTGAAGGAAGACCAGTTGAAACCGTACTTATTCCACCTCAGGAGTCTGGCACAGGCCCTCCCCGATTGTAAATTCCAGCACTTACCGCAAGAAGAGAACCCAATGGCCGACGCGTTAGCTACACTAGCCGCGACTTGGGAAAATTCAGAGAAGTTGGTAATGAGACCTCTAGTATTGACGACAGCGAACAGACTCGCCTATAAGATAGAAAGGATATTAGAAGTAGAGGTCGACGATGGGAAACCTTGGTATTACGACATTCAGAGATATCTAGAACGGAGGGGAATTCCTAGAAGAAGCAAGCAGAAAGGACAGGATAGCCATCCAGAAGTTAGCTTCTCAGTTTGTGAGTTTGAAGGGAGAACTTTACAAAGGACAAGCAAATGGCATCTAGCTGAAGTGTTTGAAGAAAGAAGAAGCTCAAAAGGCAATGGAAGAAGTACAAGCCGGAGTATGTGGACCGCACATGAATGGATTGAATTTATCCCGCAAGATAGTGAGACAAGGTTTCTATTGGTCTACCATGGAAGCTGACTGCGCGAAGCTGGTAAAGTACTGTCATGATTGTCAAGTGCACGGTAATTTGAACCACTTGCCGCACACAGAGCTGCATGGGTTGTCAGAGCCGTGGCCTTTCTCAGCATGGGGAATTGATATGATCGGGTAAATTCGACCGCACACGTCAATTGGATATCACTTCATAGTAGTATTAGTAGACTACTTCTCGAAATGGGTAGAAGCCGAGTCATTCCACAACGTCACAGTAAAGCAGATGGTAAATTTCATAGCTCGGAACATCATTTGTCGATATGGGATGCTGCACATGTAGTAACGGACAACAGAGTCCAATTTCAAGGAGAAACAAAGGCAATGTTACAGAGGTATGAGATAGGACATCACAAGTCGTCACCTTACAGACCGCAGGCAAATGAGGCTGTCGAGGTAGCCAATAAGACGATAAAGAAGATGTTAGCCAAAATGAAGGAGAATTACAGAGATTGGGTTGACAAGCTGCCCTATGCCCTGTGGGGGTACAGAACTTCGGTGAGAACAGCAACAGGAGCCACGCCTTACTCTTTGGTCTACGGAATGGAAGCAGTACTGCCAGTGGAAGTTGAAGTACAGTCCATGTGGGTATTAACAGAAGCAGAGTTACCTGAGCAAGAATGGGCCTCGCAGAGATTTGAATAATTGGCATTGCTCGATAAGAAGAGGATGAAATCTTTATGTCATATGCAGTTATACCAGAAGAGGCTGGCTCGAGCATTCAACAAGAAGGTGCGTTCCACCAAGATCAGAAAAGGTGACCTGGTACTCAAGCAGTCGAAGCCGTCAATGACAGACCCGAGGGGAAAGTTCAGACCTAACTGGGAAGGACCCTATATAGTCCAGAAAGTAATGGGAAATGGGGCAGTGAGGCTGTCAGATATGGAAGGGAACGAGTTCACTGAGCCGATCAACGTAGATAGGTTGAAGCTGTATTTTGCCTGAAGAAGAGAAAACCTAACCCAACGGAATAATAAATTCATTCATGCATGCATGCATACACGTAACGCACTTGCATTTCTTTTGTGTTTGTTCTGCTTTGTATTTACAGTTTTTAAGGCGAAAAAGAGAAAGCGACAAAGGCAAGCCAACCAGAAATAGCAACAGTACAGTGACATCAGTTTCAAGAACGAATCAGTATCAGTTTCTGGGATGACTCCCAGGGTTGAGGCCTACAACAGTATCAATTTCGGGGATGAGTCCAGGGTTGAGGCCCATACCAGTGTCAGTTTCGGGAAGGAATCCCAAAGAGTGAAGCCCACATTATCAGCAGTTGAGAGAAAGAATACCAGTGAAAAAAAAAAAGAGAAAGAGAAGTCTTTGATGGTTAGACATATGTCCGGTGATGACATTGTTTGCTGTAAGGTGAAACCTTAGAAACGATAAGTGCGAGATGCGCTCTCGTCCGGTATTCTGAGTTGTTGATCTTGGCTAGACTCGCGAGCAGTTGATTATGGGATCTTAGCAGTAGAAGCCAGAGTAGTCGGGGAGATGACTAGTCGAAGAGATGGCAGATCAGTGAATGACCGCTTGCATAGATGTCCATCCTGGTTTACTTATGTTATAATATTTGATATGGTTAGAAATATAGAAAAAGCCTCTGAAAAGAAAAGAAAAAATAGACCATCTATAACCGTTAAGCGTGAAGCTACCCATGGGCGAGTATTAGGACCACCATAAGGAGAAATGCTACCTTAAAGGGTAGGTGTGTCAAAAAAAGAAAGAAAATAGAAAAAGAAAAAGAAAAAAAGGAGTTCAAAATGAAAGAGAAGAAAGAAAAGAAGAAAAAGACTATATCATGTTGAGTACGAGGAAGTAATCACAGAGTATGATCAAGACATTTCGGTTGGTTTGACCCACTATCCAATTCTCTGAGACAAAACCATCAAGTTGGCTTACTTAAGGATTAAGTTGCAAAAGAACCTTGGCACACACACACTAGGAGTCTAGTTCAGATCACTCATTCAAATGAGCGAATTTGAGTGTATTAAGTACTTTGAAGGTTCTCTGGTTTCGACACGAAGCATCCGTTGAGGACGAAAATATGTTTAGTTATCAGGATTATCTCGTGAGAGGCAATACAGTATATTGATATGCAACATCACATCTGGAGATTTACCTTGATCTAATGAAAAAGCAACAAAGGACAGAAAGATGAACCAAGACTGGGGGCGACTAGTCTCTCATTCCTCATGCAGCACGGTTCGGGAATGAACCATCACATCAAGCAATGCCTCGGGGATGAGGTTCAGTACGCCGAAAAAGACATTTCGAGAATGAAGCAGGGGTCGAGGTCCACATCAGTATCAGTTTGGGGTTGAGGCCCATATCAGTATCAGTTTAGGGGCGAGGCCCACATCAGTATCAGTTTGGGGTCGAGACCCACATCAGTATCAGTTTGGGGGCGAGGCCCACATCAGTATCAGTTTAGGGTCGAGGCCCACATCAGTATCAGTTTGGGGGCGAGGCCCACATCAGTATCAGTTTAGGGTCGAGGCCCATATCAGTATCAATTTGGGGTTGAGGCCCACATCAGTATCAGTTTGGGGATGAGTCCCAGGGTCGAGGCCCACATTAGTATCAATTTTTGAAGATGAGTCCCAGGGTGAGGCCCACACATCATTAGCATGCCGGGTATGGCACTCCGGGTATGGAGACACATCCGTGACACCTCAGGTATGGGGTTTAGCACGCCGGGTATGGCACTCCGAGTATGGAGACACAACCGCGATACCTCGGGTATGGGGTTTAGTACGCCGGGTATGGCACTCCGGGTATGGATACACAACCGTGACACCTCGGGTATGGGGTTTAGCACGCCGAGTATGGCACTCCGAGTATGGAGACACAACCGTGACACCTCGGGTATAGGGTTTAGCACACCGGATATGGCACTCCGGGTATGGAGACACAACCGCGTCACCTCAGGTATGAGGTTTAGCATGCCGAGTATGGCACAACCAGATCAACTCAATTCAAAACAACAAGCAAGTCAAGTGGTAGCTGGCGAGCCAGGTAAGTAAAAATACATTGCATAACTTTGATAGGATTGTCATTGTCATACACTACAAAAGTAATGGGGGAGACTGTAGGCACTGCATTTTTGCATGTAAGTTCTGATGATGAGTCTCGTACGGAGACACTCCTCTTTAAGTTTTGGAAGTCACGGGAAACGGACGTCGGAAGGAAAGAGTCAGAAATTGATACTTTGTTGGACTTAATTCGTTTGCTTAACTGTAGCTTCGCTCGTTGACCTCTATTTTAAAACACACCATTGACCCAAAACCCCCGTAACACACACATCATTGGCCCAAAACCCCCGCAAACACACACCAAGCCCACCAAAAGAACCAAACCCACACCCAAGAAGACACATGCACACCCAAAGCCTTCCAAAATAACAAACACACACATTAAACACATGTTGAAATCAAGCTAAATCACACTCCCAATTAAAAGATTCAAATAAATCACCTTCCTAATTAAAACAAATCGCTTTCCTAAACTAAATAAATCACCTTCCTAATTAAAGAAATCATTTCCTTGTATAACAAACTAATTAAATCTTCCCCATAATTACATAATCTCCATTTTCCTACCCGTATAAGATAAACCCCAACTCTCTCCTATAAAAAAGACCTTAAACCAAACCCTTGAAGACCTCCTAGCACCACACGCCCAAGACAAGAAAGAATAGCCTAGCATTCACACCCTTCTCTCTCAAAACCCTATTCTCCTTATTCTCTAAACAATCGCCTCTCTCTCATCTCTCAAGAAAACAAACTCGGCATCACACATTCAAAAACCCTAGCTCTCTTTCCTATCCCTCGGCCAACAAACTCCACGTCAAAACCACATAATCAACAAAACCTATCTTCTCTCTCTCAGCCACGCATAAACCTTCAACCCAGCTATTCACGTAACAAACAAAACCCTAACCCTAGACTAACTAAACACAAAACCATTCAAACACCCTTTTCTCTCTCGTCAACCTGCCCACTCAATAAACAACAACGCAACAACCTCTCTTTTCACAAAGCAGTACGTTCCTCTCACACCCTTCACCCTTCACTCCCTATCACAAATCACAAGCCACGTTCACTGCCCCCTCGCATACAAGGTGAAACAGAGTCATACTTAGTCAGCTTACTCATGCTATTCGAAGGCCAACAGCCCTCACACTCCCACATCGGCCACAAACTCTAAACACCCACACCGATTAAAAAGACACCATGCAGCCGCTAATAAAGACACACCCCTCACGAACCAAATAATCTTCAATGAACAGAGATTATTCACTCCTCTCTCAACCCTATTAACCATGTAGACACATGTCCCTTAAACTCTCGTGGCCACTCAACGTTAAACCTCAACACACTCAACCCTCAACAATCAACTGAACACAACAAACAAAAGCCAAATCTGACATGATCCAGGCCGACAACAAACCAAAGGACGCATTACAAGAGCCAGAAGGGCCAATTACGAGGTAGAGGACCAAAAGACTTAGAGAAGCAATGGCGGGATTAGTTCAGAGTTTTATGGTCGACTGCAACAAACAAATAGAGATGCATGTGGGCTTGGATGGAAAGGGCCCAAAACCATTTCACTTGGCCCAAATCAGTTTAGAATAAAGCTTCCTAGGCATTTGAAGGCTTAAAAACTTGATATTTGTGTAATTTCGTTTTTAGGGGCATTGTTGTCTTTATGCCTTAGGGTTTCTTTTTGTAACACTATTTAAGCTTACTTCTTCTTATTTCTTCATTTGAGCAACCAACGAAATTATAAACTCAAAAGCTTAAAGCTTTGGCTATGGCCGAATTCTTGTAAGGGAGGGATTCCCCTTTTCAAGTTTGAATCGACTTATCTAAGTTTGGCAAACTTAGTGGCGTCTCCATTTGCTAGCAAAAACACTACAAGGATTCATCTTAAGGGTTCTCAAGGGCAAGTTCTTTGTGGGTCTTCTTTGTGGCCTTGGAAGGGTTTTGTTCCTACAAAATCAAATTCGCGGTTCTTGGGGTTTCTGTCCGTTGCTTGGGGTTTACTTGGATCTCGAATCTAAGTGGGTTTCTTGTCATTTGGTATCTAGAGCTCAGGGTTCCAAGGTCTGATTTTTCTATCTTTCCTTTTGTTTGATTCTGTTTTTTATTTTGTTCTTTGTTATTTTCGTTTCAGTTCTTGTTGGATCTTGTTTTGTTTTGGTTTTTGTTTGTTTATATTCTGGATCTGGTTTTGGTTGTGAAGCATATTCTGGATCTGGTTTTGTTGTTCTGCATATCAGTTCATCTTTTATCTTTTTCCAGTTCTGGGCTTCTGTTCTGTTCTTCCTATTAGTTCGTCATAGTCATTCTGTCTTTAGCATATGTTTAAGAAATAAGCATGTTCTTGGCGGCGTGTGTTTTATTTCTAAACCCTAGTGAAGTCTGAAATCTTAGCTTCTGAAATCAGACCTAAAAACGTAACCTCTGAAATCTGCCTCTGAGTTCAGACCTTGAAACTTAACCATTGAATCAGCCTCTGAAATCAGACCCTGACCAGTGACCTCTGAAAATTAGCCTCTGAGATCAGACCCTGAAACTTAGCCTCTGAAATCAGACCCAGACCAGTAGCCTCTGAATTCAGACCCTGACCAGTACCTCTGAAAATTAGCCTCTGAATTCAGACCCCTGAAATCAGACCCTTATTCGACTCTGAAATCAGACACTGACCAGCAGCCTCTGACTTCAAACCCTGGATTCAGACCCTCATCAGACTCTGAAATCAGGCTTTGAAAACCAGCCTCTGAAATCAGAACCTAAATCATCAGCTTCTGAAATCAGAACCACTTTTATTAGCATCTGACGTTATCAAAAAAAAAAAAAGAGAAAAGGGACTTGAGTGATAGTGATCACTTGAGCAGAAAAAAAAGTGAAATTTTTTGGTTGAATCTAGTTTGTTCCATTTTATCATTTAGGTGCCCATAGAGGGTATTCCATCAAAATTTCTATAGAAGTGCCAAAATTTCTCCCGAAATTGCATACGACCGTGAATTTGCATGCTTATTTGTTTCTCATCGTGCTAATTGTTTACTCCTTATTATAATTACTCTAGCTTAGTATTATTGATTGAGTCTCCGTCATTACTATTCCTGTTCGCGTTTTTGTTTTCTGCCTGCCCTATATATATATATTATTGGGTCCGTTGTGTTCATGCTAGCTTGAGGACTACATTTGGTTTGTATTCTTGGATTGAGTGTGGTTCACATTTGAATTGAGGACGAACTCAAGAGTGGTAAAAGGCAGTGATTGTGAGCACAGTATCGGGTAAAAGCCAATAGAGTGCAAACACGAGTGGAGTGATATCATTCGAGTGTAAACACGTGAGATTGTGAGGATTTACATATTTGCTTTACTTTCTTGTTTATTTCTAATCTGTTTTCTTAGTGTTGAGATGGCAGGTCTAACCACTGAAGATAAGCTTGAGGCTTTGGATAGGAAGTTTACAGATATGATTGAGAACATGAATACTGCTTTGGAGAGATTGACCAAGAGTGTAGAGAGTATTCAAACTGGTAGCGGTCCCAGAGCACCACCACCTCAGAATGTACACACCACCCCTAATGTACCACCACCTCATAATGTGCCACCTCACCGTGTACCACCACAGTATGTACCACCAGATGAAGAAGAAGCTGAAAATGAGTTTGATGATTCTGATGGTTTTGATGATGTGGAGGAGAGATTTCAGCCTGGGCATGATAGGAGGCCTAATAGGAGGTTTGATAGGAGGAATGATATGAGGGATAGACGGTTTGATGATAGAGGTGCATTTGATGCCAGAAGAGGGGATTATGATCAGAGAGGATTTGGAAGGCGAGGAGATGTAGATGGTGATCTAGGTACCATCAAGATCAAGATACCAACATTCAAAGGCAAGAATGATCCTGAAGCTTATTTAGAATGGGAAAAGAAAATAGAATTGATTTTCAACTGTCATCACTACTCAGACGAGAAGAAGATCAGTCTGGCAGCAATTGAGTTTACCGATTATGCTATGATTTGGTGGGATCAGCTTGTCTCTACTCGGAGGAGAAACTATGAGAGACCGGTTCAGACGTGGGCAGAACTGAAGGTCTCATGAGAAAAAGATTTATACCCAGCCATTACTATAGGGAGTTGTATCAAAACTACAACATCTGTATCAGGGGGCCAAGAGTGTTGAAGACTATTACACAGAGATGGAAGTTGCCATGATCAGGGCAAATGTAGTTGAGGATGCAGAAGCTACTATGGCACGGTTTCTAGGGGGCTTGAATAGAGAGATAGCAATATGGTGGAGTTGCATCACTGTGTTGATTTGGAGGATATGCTTCACATGGCTATCAAGGTAGAAAGGCAACTCAAGAAAAGGTCAACATCCATTTGGTACTCAGGCTACTTCTGCATGGAAGGGAAAATGGGTTCCGAATGAGAGCGGGATGGAGGCTTTGACAAGCCTAGAGGCGAGTTCAGTGGAGGCTTTAATAAGCCTAGGGCCGAACCGAGTACCAAGGGTAAAGAGACTGCTGAATCGAGTAAACCTAGACCAAAACCCGACGGTACAACTACTAGAACTAAGGATGTCAAGTGTTTTAATGTTTGGGCATGGGACACCTATGCTTCAGAATGTCCCAATAGACGTACCTTAGTGATTGATAAGAAGAGTGGAGATGTGTACTCTACTGATAGTGAGGTTGATGATGAGATGCCAGAGTTGGAGGATGCTAGTGACCATGAGGGAGCTGCATACCCGCTGATAACTTATCCTTAGTTGTCAAGCGTGCTTTGAGTGCACATGTTGTAGAGGATGAGAGTATGCAGCAGGGAGAACATATTCCATACTAGGTGTCGTGTGAATGGTAAGGGGTGTAGTATGATTATAGATGGGGGCAGTTGTACTAATGTTGCTAGCACAGCTTTGATTGAGCGATTGGGGTTGAGTTGCCTGAGACGCCCGAAGCCTTACAAGTTGCAATGGTTAAATGATTGTGGGGAAATAAGTGTGACAAAGCAAGTATTGTTGAGTTTTACCATTGGGCCATACACAGATGATGTCCTATGTGATGTGATACCGATGCATGCAGGACATATTCTTTTGGGTAGACCGTGGCAGTTTGATAAGAAGGTTATTCATGATGGGTTCAAGAATAAATACTCTTTTCAGCATAAAGGAAAACCCATTACATTATACCCACTTACACCTGCACAAGTCCATGAAGACCAGGTTAAGTTGCAACTTGAGCGTGACAAAGAGAGAGCGAAGGGAAACACCACCTGGGTGAGACTAGTGAGAGTGACGTATCTGGTGAGAAAAATAAGGCCAAAGTCCGTGGGAGTTCCCAAGGGTGTGAGTGAACGTGAGGGGGAAACAAAAGGGAGAGTTAAAAAGGGTTTCTACATGTGAGGGTGAAGCGAGGAAAGCATTCAAGGCTAGCAAGCTCATGCTATTGTTAGTCTATAAAGAGCATCATATTTATTTTACTAACACTAACCCTTTGCTTCCTGTGTCTATTTCATCTCTTTTGCAGGATTACAGTGATGTACTGACAGAGGACATACCTAGTGGGCTTCCACCTTAGAGGTATCGAGCACCAGATAGACTTCATACCTGGAGCAGTCATTCCTAACAGACCGCTTATAGGAGCAATCCCGAGGAGACAAATGAGCTACAAAGGCAAGTACGAGAGTTGATGGACAAGGGGTATGTCAGGGAAAGCATGAGTCCTTGTGCAGTACCAGTGCTTCTAGTTCCTAAGAAAGATGGGACGTGGCGCATGTGCGTTGATTGCCGAGCTATCAACAATATTACGGTAAAGTATCGTCACCCCCCATTCTAGACTAGATGACATGTTGGATGAATTGCATGGTTCCAAAATTTTTAGTAAGATTGATTTAAGAGTGGATACCATCAAATTCGCATGAGAGAGGGAGATGAGTGGAAAACTGCATTTAAGACTAAGTATGGCTTGTATGAATGGTTAGTTATGCCATTTGGTCTTTCAAACGCACCTAGCATTTTGAGATTGATGAATCATGTTATGCGTGCATTTTTAGGTAAGTTTGTTGTAGTTTATTTTGATGACATCTTAGTTTACAGTAAAACAGTAGATGAGCATGTTATGCATTTGAAGCATGTTCTTGATGTGTTAAGGCAAGAAAACTGTATGCTAACTTTGATAAGTGCACTTTTGTATGGATAGAATTGTCTTCCTTGGATTGTTTGTGAGTGCAGATGGCATCGAGGTAGATTTAGAAAAGGTGAAGGCAATTAAGGATTGGCCAACACCAGCAACAGTGACAGAAGTCAGAAGCTTCCATGGATTAGCAAGCTTCTACCGTAGATTTGTTAAAGACTTCAGTAGTATTGCAGCACCACTGACTGAAGTAGTGAAGAAGACTGTTGGCTTCAAATGGGGTGAAGAGCAGGAGCGGGCATTCCAGGATCTGAAAATGAAGTTGTGTAGTGCACCAGTCTTGGCACTACCCAACTTTGAGAAGACCTTTGAAATTGAGTGTGACGCATCCGGGATAGGCATTGGGGCTGTTCTTATGCAAGAAAAGCGACCAATAGCTTACTTTAGTGAGAAGCTAATGGAGCAGTTTTGAGGTACCCCACATATGACAAGGAGTTGTATGCGCTAGTGCGAGCCCTTGAGACTTGGCAGCATTATTTGTGGCCTCGAGAGTTTGTGATCCATACAGATCATGAATCATTGAAGCATCTGAAGGGACAAGGTAAACTGAACAAACGACACGCAAAATGGTTAGAGTTTGTTGAGACATTTCCATATGTAATCCGCTACAAACAAGGTAAGGAAACATTGTCGCCGATGCACTATCGCGAAGGTATGCTTTACTTACTTCATTGAGTGCAAGAATGCTTGGGTTTGAATTTATTAAAGAACTTTATGCTAGTGATATTGACTTTAGTACTATCTATGCTGCATGTGAAAAGTCTGCTTTTAGTAAATTCTACCAACATGATGGGTTTCTGTTTAGGGAAAATAGATTATGCATTCCTGTTTGTAGTATGCGTGAATTGTTAGTGAGGGAAGCACATGGGGGAGGTTTAATGGGGCACTTTGGCATTACCAAGACCTTAGGGGTATTGAGTGAACATTTCTATTGGCCAAAAATGCGGAGAGATATTGAGCGTTGTGTGATAAATGCTTAACTTGTAAACAGGCTAAATCTAAGGTTATGCCTCATGGGTTGTATACACCGTTGCCAATACCTAGTGAGCCATGGGTAGATGTATCAATGGACTTTATATTGGGTTTACCTAGGACTAGGAAGGGTAGAGATTCATCTTTGTAGTGGTTGATAGGTTCAGTAAGATGGCAACTTTATAGCATGTCATAAACTGATGATGCCACTAACATTGCTGACTTGTTCTTTAGAGAAGTAGTACGACTCCATGGGATTCCACGGAGTATAGTTTCAGATCGTGATGTTAAGTTCCTTAGTCACTTTTGGAAAGTTTTATGGGGTAAGTTGGGAACTAAACTTTTGTATTCTACTACTTGCCACCCCCAAACTGATGGCCAAACCGAGGTTGTTAATAGGACTTTGACTCAGTTATTGCGTACTATTATCAATAAGAACTTAAAACCTGGGAGGATTGTTTGCCTTTTGTTGAATTGCATATAATCGTAGTATTCATTCCTCTACATCTTACTCACCATTTGAAATTGTTTATGGTTTTCAGCCACTAACTCCATTAGATTTGTTACCATTGCCTGTTGATGAGCATGCGGGGTTAGATGGAAAAAGGAAAGCCGATTTGGTGAAGCACATACATGAGAAAGCAAGAGAGCAAATACAACGAAAGAATGAGCAATATGCTTCTCATGCTAATAAGGGAAGAAAGCGTGTTGTATTTCATCCTGGAGATTGGGTTTGGGTACACATGCGCAAGGAGAGATTTCCTGAACAACGTAAATCTAAGCTACAACCGAGAGGGGATGGTCCATTTCAAGTTTTGGAACGGATTAATGACAATGCATACAAGTGGATTTACAAGGTAAGTATAATGTGTCTGCTACATTTAATGTTTCTGACTTAACTCTCCTTTTGATGCAGGTACAGATTCGAGGTCGAATCCTTTTCAAGAGGGAGGGGATGACATGATCCAGCCAGCCGACAACAAACCAAAGGACGCATTACAAGTGCCAGAAGGGCCAATTACGAGGCAGAGGACCAAAAGACTTAGAGAAGCAATGGCGGGATTAGTTCAGAGTTTTATGGTCGACTGCAACAAACAAATAGAGATGCATGTGGGCTTGGATGGAAAGGGCCCAAAACCATTTCACTTGGCCCAAATCAGTTTAGAATAAAGCTTCCTAGGCATTTGAAGGCTTAAAAACTTGATATTTGTGTAATTTCGTTTTTAGGGGCATTGTTGTCTTTATGCCTTTAGGGTTTCTTTTTGTAACACTATTTAAGCTTACTTTCTTCTTCATTTGAGGCAACCAACGAAATTTATAAACTCAAAAGCTTAAAGCTTTGGCTATGGCCGAATTCTTGTAAGGGAGGGATTCCCCTTTTCAAGTTTGAATCGACTTATCTAAGTTTGGCAAACTTAGTGGCGTCTCCATTTGCTAGCAAAAACACTACAAGGATTCATCTTAAGGGTTCTCAAGGGCAAGTTCTTTGTGGGTCTTCTTTGTGGCCTTGGAAGGGTTTTGTTCCTACAAAATCAAATTCGCGGTTCTTGGGGTTCTGTCCTTGCTTGGGGTTTACTTGGATCTCGAATCTAAGTGGGTTTTTTTCTTGTCAAAATCCAATCGACTCCCTCACAAAAAACAACCCCCTTAAAAACCCCACTAAAGCATCACTTCACCAGCAAACTGACTTAACAAAAAGCCACAAGTTACATCAATACCGACCAAAGACTGCCCTATAACCGAGCAACACACGAAATCAGTCCTAAAACTACAAAAGCCCCTGAAAATCGTAAAAACATGAAGAAAAATACCTCCAAACAGACCACCAAAGCACGAAACAGTCCATTAACGCCTAAACGTCACACCCAAAAAAAGACCCCGAAACCCACCAAAAATATTAAATAAACAAGGAACAACAAAGCCCAAAACAGCGAGGGGCAACGAAGGAAACAGCGAACTAGTAATTGGAAAAGTTACGGAGCATCAATCAACCCTTCGACAACCGTGTAATGCACTTCCAAGAGGCGACTAAGAGGTTAGACCTGAGGGCCCCTTTTATTTATTCCAGTATAATTCTTTTATTATTTCTTAGTAAGCCTTTGCATGCATATTCTTGATTTGGTGTGTTGTGGCCATGGGATGAATGATTTTGTGCTATCCCTCGTGGTTATCGGAGTGGAAACCCAGACGTTAAATTCTGTAGCCGAATCCGAATGGATGTTAGTGCGGTCTGAACTCGGGATACAATTCCATGTACCACTTGAGAAACGCATATTTTCGTTTCACATAATCTTGTGCTTATTCGTCGTTTTATTAGAAATAGTATGTTACTTTATGCATGATTTAGTTATTTCATTCGCATTAGGAATTCAATCATATCTACTCTATGTTTATGTTTATATTGTTATTTATTTATGTTTTTGTATTTATCAATTCAATGTATGCATGAGATCGTGTGCTCGCCGTACTCAGACTTATTTTTATGCATGCAAACTTAGATATAGGTCTTATGCAAACTTAGACTAGGTTGTATGCAAATTTAGATGTAGGTATTCTTACGTATGTATTTGCGTAGACTTGGTTAGATTACTGCCCAAATCCTTCATTACAAGTGGTATAGTAAGGACCATTCAGAACCCAACGGTTTGAGGTCTTCCCTTGCGAGGGGTGAGTGCGGCCTTAAATCATTTTCCAGTTCACATTGGGTGGCGACTCTATTATTCTCCGATTTAGTCCCCTGTGGGCTACTTCGTACTCCCGACTAGGCCGCGAGCCTAGAACAGCGTCGCCGATTTATGTGTCCTACACTACCCTTCAGGGCCAGCTGCGTCATGTTCTGGGCTTCCAAGAAAGGATTCTTCCAGTGCGATACCTGGGAGCCCCTTTGATTTCTACTAAACCCGGGCCTCAAATTGTGTTTCTCTTGTGGATCGTATTGTTATGCGTGCTAAGAGTTGGAGTAGTAAGTTTCTCTCTTATGCGGGGCTTCAGCTCATTAAGTCTGTTTTGTTCTCCATTCAAGTTTATTGGTCTTCTTCATTTATTCTTCCTAAGTCTGTTATTAGGAAGATAGAGACGATTCTTCGTTCTTTCCTTTGAAAGGGTAGTGCGCTCACCTCTTCTGGGGCGAAAGCGGCTTGGAGTAGAGTTTGTTTACCTCTAAAGGTGGGGGGGCTAGGGATTAAGAGATTGGATACTTGGAATAGAGCGGCTATTTTTAAGCACATTTGGTTTCTTTATTCTGGCCAGGTTTCTTCTTGGTCGAATTGGGTTCAGTCTTATTTGTTGAGGGGGAGAAGTTTTTGGGAGGTGCCTTGCCCTACAGATTGTTCTTGGAGTTGGCGTAAGATTTTGGAGCTACGATTTTGGTCCCAGCGGTGGATGAGAGTTAGGATTGGGAATGGTGAGCAGACTTTATTGTTGTTTGATTTTTGGCATCCTATGGGTCCGATTGTGGATACGGGTGAGAGAGTGATTTATGACTATGGCTTAGATAGGATGCCTACAGTTGCTTCCATTATTTATGATTCTTCTTGGCGGTGGCCCTCATCTAGGTCTGCTGCCCTTATTGATTTGGCTCGGGCCCATCTTCTGAATCCTTCTAGTATGAGGGAGGATGAGCTGGTTTGGGAGGATGATAGTAGAAGGAGATTTTCAGTGGATAATGCTTGGAATGCCATGCGGGCAAGGGGAACCTTGGTGCATTAGTCTCGAGTTGTTTGGTTTCGGAAGGCCATTCCCCGCCATTCCTTTTTGCTTTGGATGTCTATTCAGGGAGGCCTTTGTACTGAGGATAGTTTGATGAGGTTCGGTATCTCTGCTTGCTCGTGATGTGTTCTCTGTGATTGTTTAAGTGAGGATATTGATCATCTTTTCTCATAGTTCTTCTTCTCTTCGAGGGTCTGGTCGGATGTGCTGGCTATGTGTGGGTTAGATTGGAGTTACTGAGATTGGCTTCAAACTGTTGAGTGCATGTGTCAGTTTTCTGACGTCTCTTTACGTCATCTCCTTATTCGTCTATCTTTTGTTGCGTCAGTTTACCATATTTGGAGGGAGAGGAATGCCCGCACTCATGATGCGCCTCTTCGGCTTGTTTATGTTCTTCTTAGTGATATTGTTTTTGATGTTCGGAATCGTGCTAGCTTTTTATGGAAGGTGAATCCATCTTATGACAATAAATGGCTTCTCCTATTTTGCTTATAGCCTTTCGGCTTTTCTTATGAGGGCTTGTCCTCTCTAGTTGTCTGGGGTATGCCTCTTTGCTCTTTTATAGTTTTCTTTTGGTTAATACACTTATTTTATCCATATACAAACACGTCGATCTTTGTAGACTAGCAAAAACATAAGCTTGTTAGCCTTAAAAGCTCTCATCGCTTCACCCTAACCTATGTAGAAGCTCTTTTTTGCTCGCCCTTTTGTTTCCCCTTAAGTATACTCACACTCCCATTGGGAACTCTCGGGCCCTTAGCCTAATTTCCTTACTAGGTTCGATCACACTCCCCTCACGTGTTTTCTCCAAGGTTGTGTTTGTACTCTCGTTCTCTCCATCTCTCTCGAGTTGCAACTTGACTTGATCCTTGTGGACTTGTTTTGGTGTAAGTGGGTATAAGGTCAGTTTTCCCTTATGCTGAAAGGAATACTTATTCTTGAACCCATCGTATATGACCTTCCTATCAAACTGCCACGGCCTGCCCAAAAGAATATGTCATGCATGCATCGGTATCACATCACATAGGACATCATCCATGTATAGCCCAATGGTAAAGTTCAATAATACCTGCTTAGTCACCTTTATTTCACCACAATCATTTAACCACTGCAACTTGTAAGGTTTGGGATGCATCAAACAATCTAATCCTAACCTCACGACTAATGTTGTACTTGCGACATTAGCACAACTGCCCCTGTCAATGATCATACTACACCCTTTGCCATTCACACGACATCTAGTGTGGAATATGTTCTCCCTCTGCTGATCACTCTCATCCTCAATAATTTGTGCATTCAAAGCACCTTTGACAACTAAGGATAAGTTATCCAGTGGGTATGCAGCTCCCTCTCTGTCACTAATATCCTCAATCTCAGGCTCATTATAATCAACCTCAACCTCAACCTCATTTTCAGTAGAATTTACCTCACCACTTTTCTTATCAATCACTAAGGTGCGCTTGTTAGGGCATTGTGATGCATAGTGTCCCATGCCCAAACACATGAAACACTTGATGTCCTTAGTCTTTGGTGTTGTACTCTCAGGTTTTGGTCTAGCCTTGCTTGGTTCTGCAATTTCTTTACCTTTGGCACTAGGTTTGGCCCTTGGCTTGTTAAAGGCTCCATCATGTCGATCATTAGGAACCATTTTCCCCTACCATGCAGAAGTAGTATGAGTACCAAATCTAGATGTAGAATTCTTCTTGAGTTGCCTTTCTACCTTGATAGTCATGTGAAACATATCCTCAAAATCAATATAACGATGCAACTCCACCATGTTGGGAATCTCTCTGTTCAAGCCCTCTAGAAACCGTGCCATAGTAGCCTCTACATCGTCCACTACACTCGCCCTGATCATGGCAACCTCCATCTCAGTATAGTAATCCTCTACACTCTTGGCCCTTGATACAGATGTCGTAGTTTTTGATACAACTCTCGATGATAATGGCTGGTATGAACCGTTTCCTCATGAGACCTTGAAGTTCTTCCCATGTCTGAATTAACCTCTCATGATTCCTCCTTCAGTTGGTGACAATCTGATACCAACAAATCATCGTATAATTATTGAATTACATGGCTGCTATATTGATCTTTTTCTCATCAAAATAATGATGATAATTGAAAATCAACTTGATTTTCTTCTCCCACTCCAAATACGCTTCAGGATCATTCTTGCCCCGGAAGTTTGGTATCTTGTTCTTGTTGATGCTCAAGTCACCATCAACATCACCATGACTACTATAACCCCTCCTGTCATAATCCTCATGACAAGAAACTCACTTGGGATGGAAACCAAGCAAACCCACAAGCATCTTTCTCAAAACCCCAAGAACATTGAATACTGATTTTGTAGGAACAAAACCCAACCAAGATCAGCCCCTAACCACCATGAAACTCACGTCCATGATAACCACAAGCATGAAATCAGATTGTATTTTGCTAGCAATGGAGACGCCACTAAGTTGCCAAGCTTAGATAAGTCAATTTGAACTTGAAAATGGGAATCCCTCCCTCAACAAGGTTTCGGCCATAGCCATGGAAAGCTTCAAGCTTTTTCTTCTTCAAAATGTTGTATATTACGTTGGTTCCTCAAAAATACAAAGAATAGTCATATAATAAGGGTTACAAGAGAGTAAAAAGGCTAAAATGACCCTAGAGCTAAAATTATCAAAAGCCCTAAGTCAAGCACCTCAACCACGACCATTAAGGTCCTTTTGCACCTAAATAAACTTAAAACAAGGATTAGAAGCTAATCTCACTTAAGCTAATTGAGGTGCCTACATGCTATAGTAAATTGACGTGCTTCCGGCTAAGTACAGATCTAAGCATAATTAAGCCTAATGGCATACTCAACCATGCTAATTACATCATAAATAAAGTCAAAATGTCGAGCACAAATGACAAAAATGCCCCCATTTGGCTGAATTCAACATAGTCCAAAATGGGTGAAATCGGGTCAAAAGGGTACTGGTGCTGAAGCTGCTCTGCTATGCTTCAGTCTAAGCTGATCTGGGTCAAATGAAATAGCTTGGGGACCTCTCTGGTTATGCCCATATGTGTCTCTGGTGTGCACTTGACTTGGTTGTTGCAACTGGTCACATAGCTCTGAGCTAGTCCTGCAAAGGCCTCTCTGATCTTCTTTACTCTTTGGCGTGTGATTGGACCTGTTGGACACTGCATGGGTTCCTCCAAGTTGTTAGATGCATCCTGTAATGTCTCTGGTGTGGTTGGACTCATGTCATCCCTCCTTGTTGAAAAGGATTCGACCTCGAATCTGACTTGCATTAAAAATAAAATAAGTCAGAAACATTAAACATTGCAAGAATGCCAAACTCACCAGGAAGATCAAGCTTGTAAGTATTGTCGTTGATTCGCTCAAGACTTGAAATGGACCATCTCCTCTTGGTTGCAACTTGGATCTTTTCCTTTTGCATATAAAGCCACACCCAATTGCCGGGGTCAAACACAATGCGTTGGAAACCTATTATTCTCACCAACTCTGCCTTTCCCTTATCATTCATACTCCCAAGCTTAATAACAATCAAAGATAATAAATCCATAAGAGTTAAAGAATTAGAATCATAATCAATCTCATAAGGCAAGTAAAAACTAGAAGGATGAATGCATCTATTATATGCAAACTCTGCCCCGCTATTGCGTCTATGATCTTCTTAGCTCTTTGGCGTGTGATTGGGCCTGTTGGCAATTGCAAAGGCTATAATGTTCCTTGGGTGACTGGATTCATGTCAAATGTCGTCCCTTGGATCATGTCATTCTCCCTCTCTTGAAATGGATTCGTCTTCGAATCCGAACCCGGATCATAGATAGTTATGACAAAATCAATTGGACGATGATATTGAAATATAAAAGAATCATACTTGACTACTTGTACCTGCGATGAAAAAGCATAAACAATAGAGAAAATTTTATGTAAAAACTTCACTAACCACATCTACTTTCTTTTCACCAGCTCTCACAGATTCATCATCACTCATGGCCACTATCTCAACCATACTTGCAAAGACCTCCTCACACATCTGCTCAGCTTCACTATGTTTTTCAACCTAAGCACACTACCTCACAAGTGTTTACTCCCTCAATGCTCACAATCTCACAAGCATTTTCACTCACCATGTCACTTATAACACAATTCACAACATTCAAGGCCTCACAAGTGTTTTCATTCGCTATGCACTCAACATCACAAGTGTTTTTCTCACTTCATTACACACAATTTCAATAGCTTTTGGTTGTTGAGTACTCTCTTCATTCACTGCATATTTAGTTACACTCCAAGTCTTTTTCCATTTCTCATAAGATCTTCTATAATCACTCATAATATCTTGGATATCACTTTTGAAAGTATCCAAAACCTCGATCTTATCATCAATGGTTAAACTTGGACCTGCCATCTCAACACTAAACAAACAGATTAGAAATATAAAAAGCAAAATAAATATGTAAGTCCTCACAATCTCACGTGTTTACACTCGAATGATATCACTTCACTCATGTTTGCACTCTATTGGCTTTTACCAAATACTGTGCTCACAATCACTGCCTTTTACGACTATTGAGTTCTTCCTCAATTCAATTACAAATAACCTCAATTCCCAGAATGGTCAACTAAGGTGTAGTCCACAAGCTAGCAGAAACACAATGTATATATAAAGCAGGTGGAATAAAGCAAATAAGATAAGTAACCACGGAGACTCAATCGAAAGAAACCTATAGCTAGAGTGCTCAGAATAAGAAAGAATGACGAGTTAGCTAAATGTAATAAATAAGCAAGGCAAGCAATCAACGTGTCACTGAAGCAATCTTGTGGTCACTCGCTATAGTGTTTGAGCTCACCTTCTTTTCTCTTCACACACACTCACAAGTGTTTACACTCCAATAAAACACAATGAAGCACAAAGGATTTAAATTCGGCTATAACACAAATATAGTCTTTCAAGCTCAAACCAATACAAACCAAATCAAGTATCAATGTAACTCATGTAAAGTAATCCAATCAACTTGAAAATGGTCTAATCAAGCTAAGCACAATGCGACCAATTCTCTTTTTTTTTTTCCTTTTTTTAAAAAAAAAAAAAAAACAAGTATGTGACTCAGCTGCTTACGTAAGTAGCTTACAAGTAGGTCAAGTAAGCATGTCAATTCGGCAATGGTAAGTTACAAACCAACTAAACACTTTTTCTAACTAACTTGGTGATGCAACAGCTTGCCTCTTCAAGCACCTCTCAAATACAATGATGGCTACTCAAGTTTCCATGTCAAGCTCATGAGTGCTTCCATTTTCAATGTCATGCTAATGATTTCAACACAAATCCAATGTCAAGCTAATGATAGCTCACGCAAATCAGCAAGCACACTCGTTGATTCATGCTTCAACATAAGCACATCAAGCATCTTATTCATGGCAATATGTGTAACAAAGCAACCAGACTTGCCTTATCCAAAAAAAGCAACCAGACTTGTCTCACAAAGTTAACAACACACAAGCTTAAGTAAACTTCAAGAGTAAGTCACACAACGCCTCACCAATCCATAAGCATTTCATTTTGTTTCAACACTCATTCACTCAAATGCCTCACCACAGCACTCAAACACACTTGTTTTCCTCACACTTCACAAGATTGCAACACTTCACTCAATGCCTCAACACATTTGTTTCAACACTCATTCACTCAAATGCCTCACCACAGCACTCAAACACACTTGTTTTCCTCACACTTCACAAGATTGCAATAACTTCACAAAGATTGCAAACAAGCTAGTTCACGTAAATGCTAGGAGTAATGAAGTGCAATCTGATTTTCTCAAAGTAGATATGAACAATACCTATTGAAAACAAGCTAAGTGACATGGATATGGCAATAACAAAGCAAGGTTGGTGATGGTTCTTCCTTGGCCGAATTTGACCTGATGCATTTTTTTTTTTTTTGATTTTTGAAACTAATAACCTAATAACAATGTTAAACACGTCTTAGTAACATAGAATTAATAACTAAACACTTGATTCAAGTAAGTAGCCAAAGATTAACTCAAAGAAATACTCATGATCAATCAAAAACACTCAAGGGCATAATGTTATTCACGTTATTTTGATCACAAATCAACAAGAAACAAAAGATCCTACAATGGCCGAATCAAGGTGGAAGTAAAACCTTGATACCGAAACTAAATCAACAAAGAACAAAGATGAAAACACAATCAAACAACACATAAAGATAGGAAAATCAGACCTTGAACCCTGAGCTCTGATACCAAATGACAAGAAACTCACTTGGGTTGGAAACCAAGCAAACCCCAAGCATCTTTCTCAAAACCCCAAGAACTTAGAATACTGATTTTGTAGGAACAAAAACCCAACCAAGATCAGCCCCTAACCACCATGAAACTCACGTCCATGATAACCACAAGCATGAAATCAGATTGTTTTTTTCTAGCAATGGAGACGCCACTAGGTTGCCAAGCCTAGATAAGTCAATTTGAACTTGAAAATGGGAATCCCTCCCTCAACAAGGTTTCGGCCATAGCCATGGAAAGCTTCAAGCTTTTCTCTCTTTCAAAATTTGTATATTACGTTGGTTCCTCAAAATACAAAGAAGAGTCATATAATAAGGGTTACAAGAGAGTAAAAAGGCTAAAATGACCCTAGAGCTAAAATTACCAAAAGCCCAAGTCAAGCACCTCAACCACGACCATTAAGGTCCTTTTGTCACCTAAATAAACTTAAAACAAAGATTAGAAGCTAATCTCACTTAAGCTAATCGAGATGCTTACATGCTTATAGTAAATTGACGTTCTTCCGGCTAAGTACAGATCTAAGCATAATTAAGCCTAATGGCATAGTCAACCATGCTAATTACATCATAAATAAAGTCAAAATGTCGAGAACAAATGACAAAAATGCCCCCATTTGGCTGAATTCAACATAGTCCCAAAATGGGTGAAATCGGGTCAAAAGGGTGCTGGTGCTGCAGCTGCTCTGCTATGCTTCAGTCTGAGCTGATCTGGGTCAAATGAAATAGCTTGGGGACCTCTCTGGTTATGCCCATATGTGTCTCTGGTGTGCATTGACTTGGTTGCTGCAACTGGTCACATAGCTCTAAGCTAGTCCCGCAAAGGCCTCTCTAATCTTCTTTGCTCTTTGGCGTGTGATTGGACCTGTTGGCAACTGCATGGGTTCCTCCAAGTTGTTAGCTGCATCCTGTAATGTCTTTGGTGTGGTTGGACTCATGTCATTCCCTCATTGTTGAAAAGGATTCGACCTCGAATCTGGACCTGCATTAAAAATAAAATAAGTCAGAAACATTAAACATTGCAAGAACGCCAAACTCACCAGGAAGATCAAGCTTGTAAGTATTGTCGTTGATCCGCTCCAAGACTAGAAATGGACCATCTCCTCTTGGTTGCAACTTGGATCTTTTCCTCTTGCATATAAAGCCACACCCAATTACCAGGGTCAAACACAATGCGTTGGAAACCTATTATTCTCACCAACTCTGCCTTTCCTTTATCATTCATACTCCCAAGCTTAATAACAATCAAAGATAATAAATCCATAGAAGTTAAAGAATTAGAATCATAATCAATCTCATAAGGCAAGTAAAGACTAGAAGGATGAATGCATATATTATATGCAAACTCTGGCCCCGCTATTGCGTCTATGATCTTCTTAGCTCTTTGGCGTGTGATTGGGCCTGTTGGCAATTGCAAAGGCTCTAATGTTCATTGGCTGACTGGATTCATTTCAAATGTCGTCCCTTGGATCATGTCACCTCACGTCTGTTATCAAATCCTCTCTGCTAATCAAACCTCTTATCTCTTCTATCATGCCTCCGCTCTTACTTATGATTCATGGGCCTATACCTCTTTTCCTCCTCAATAAAGTCTTCCAAATCATCAAAACCATCAGGAACATTCTCGGCCTCATCCTCCACTAGTGGAACTCGAGGTGGTGGAACTTGTCGCTGTGCTGCTCTAAGAACACTGCCTGTTTGATTACTCTCTACTTCCTTGGAAAACTTATCTAAAGCAGCATTCATGTTTTCCATCATATCCATAAACTTCCTTTCCAAAGCCTCAATCTTCTCATTCATTGTCAAACTAGTACTTGTCATTCAACAAACATATTAAAAGTAATAAATATATGAACAAAATTATATAACCTCATAATCTCACACGCTCATGTGTTTACACTCAAATACGTATCACTCCACTCTACTCATGTTTACACTCAATATAGTGTGAATATGACTTACCAAAAGGCTCACAACAATGTGTAATATTTAAGCTAGCATAAATAATAAGAAACCAATATAGGGTAAACAGAGTAATACGAGTAAGAATTAGCAAATGCGTGGACTCAATTCAAAGAAAACCTACAGCTATAATACTTGGAATATAGGAATCACAAACTATAACAACAAGCAAAAAAAAAATACAATCAATTGCGGACGTATGCAAATTTGGACTAAAATTTAATACCTCAATAGAAATTTTAATGAGTTACCATCCACGAGCACCCAAATAATAATATGGAACCAACCAAATTCAAACAAATTTTTGAACTTTTTTTTTCTTTTTTGCTCTTCAGTTCACTAGAGCTCTCAAAAAATTATAAGTATTGACCGCGTTTTAGAGTCCGGTATGTTAGCATTATGGTTTCTTTCCGGGTCCAGTAGCTAAGTTTTTCTCACAAATTAACGGATTTGAGACCAGTACGGGACCAGTATGAAACTAGACCGATTCTAGTAGCTACGTTATCTCCAGGTAGACCAGTATGGACACCGGTATGTAGGCCGATATGATAGTAGCCTGGTTCCAGTAGCAATGTAATGCCCCAGTTAGACCAGTAGCAGTGGTATGGGACTGGTTGCCATCACCGACAGATCAGAAATTGTAAAAACACTTAAGAAACACAAAAACTAAGAATCAAGACGAACAAGTATCTTGATGACCAACAAACACAATAAAGACTAAATCAAAAACATAAAGTAAAGATAGAAAAATCAGACATTGGAACACTAAGCTCTGATACCAAATGATGATGAATTCACTTTGATGTTTAAGGCCAAGTAAACCCCTCGCAACGAATAGAACCCAAAGCACCGCAAATTTGATTTTGTAGGAACAAAACTCTTCCAAGGCCACAAGAAGACCCACGAAGAACTTGTCTTTTAGAACTCTTAAAATGATTCCTTGTAGTGTTTTTGCTAGCACGGAGATTGCCACTAAGGTTGTCATACATTCGACAGGATCCAGGCCACAGATGGAGCATCAAAGGACATGGCCAGCACAAATTGAAGTCATTGCGTACCAGAAAGGCCATCATCACAAGACAGAAGACCAAAATACAGAGAGCAATGGCTGGAATAGTTTTAGAGTTATGGCCGACTACAAACAAACAAAGCAATCGAGCCACCTAGACCACACATGTGGCTTAATGGAGAGGGCCTGACATGAGTCCAACCACACCAGAGACTTACATTCAGGATGCAGCTAACAACTTGAAGAACCCATGCAGTTGCCAACAGGGCCAATCACACGCCAAAGAGCAAAGAAGATCAGAGAGGCCTTTGCGGGACTAGCTCAGAGCTATGTGACCAGTTGCAGCAACCAAGTCAAGTGCACACCAGAGACACATATGGGCATAACCAGAGAGGTCCCCAAGCTATTTCATTTGACCCAGATCAGCTCAGACTGAAGCATAGCAGAGCAGCTTCAGCACCAGCACCCTTTTGACCCGATTTCACCCATTTTGGGACTATGTTGAATTCGGCCAAATGGGGGCATTTTTGTCATTTGTGCTCGACATTTTGACTTTATTTATGATGTAATTAGCATGGTTGACTATGCCATTAGGCTTAATTATGCTTAGATTTGTACTTAGCCGGAAGCACGTCAATTTACTATAGCATGTAAGCACCTCAATTAGCTTAAGTGAGATTAGCTTCTAATCTTTGTTTTAAGTTTATTTAGGTGCAAAAGGACCTTAATGGTCGTGGTTGAGGTGCTTGACTTAGGGCTTTTGGTAATTTTAACTCTAGGGTCATTTTAGCCTTTTTACTCTTTTGTAACCCTAACTATATACTCTCCTTTGTAAATTTTATCAGGACCAACGTAATATACAGAATTTTGAAAGAGAGAAAAGCTTGAGCTTTCCATGGCTATGGCCAAAACCTTGTTGAGGGAGGGATTCCCCTTTTCAAGTTCAAATTGACTTATCTAAGCTTGGCAACTTAGTGGCGTCTCCATTGCTAGCAAAATACAATCTGATTTCATGCTTGTGGTTATCATGGACGTGAGTTTCATGGTGGTTAGGGGCTGATCTTGGTTGGGTTTTGTTCCTACAAAATCAGTATTCAAAGTTCTTGGGGTTTTGAGAAAGATGCTTGGGCTTGGTCAAGGTCCAAGGTCTGATGTTCATATCTTGTGTGTGTTGATTGTGGTTTTCATCTTTGTTCTTTGTTGATTTAGTTTCGGCATCAAGGTTTTACTTCATCTTGATTCGGCCATTTAGGATCTTGTTGTTTCTTGCTGATTCTTGTTGATTTGTGATCAAAATAGCATGAATAACATTCTGCCCTTGAGTGTTTTGATTGATCATGAGTATTTCTTTGAGTTAAGCTTGGCTACTTAGGTCAAAATTGGGGCTTTTGTGTTCTTTGCTTGAATCAAGTGTTTAGTTGTTAATCTATGTTACTAGGACGTGTTTAACATTGTTATTAAGTTATTAGTTTCAAAAAAATCAAAAAAAAAAAAAAAAAATGCATCAGGTCAGATTCGGCCAAGGAAGAACCATCACCACCTTGCTTTGTTCTTGCCATATACATGTCACTTAGCTTGTTTTCAATAGGTATTGTTCATATCTACTTTGAGAAAATCATATTGCACTTCATTACTCCTAGCATTTGCATGAACTAGCTTGTTTGCAATCTTTGTGAAGTTGTTGCAATCTTGTGAAGTGTGAGGAAAATAAGCGTGTTTGAGTGCTATGGTGAGGCATTTGGGTGAATGAGTGTTGAAACAAAATGAAATGCTTATAGATTGATGAGGCAGTGACTTACTCTTGAAGTTTACTTAAGCTTGTGTGTTGTTAACTTTGTGAGACAAGTCAGGTTGCTTTGTTACACATATTGACGTGAGTAAGATGCTTGATGTGCTTATATTGAAGCATGAATTAACAAGTGTGCTTGCTGATTTGCGTGAGCTATCATTAGCTTGACATTGGATTTGTGTGAAATCATTAGCATGACATTGAAAATGGAAGCACTCATGAGCTTGACATGGAAACTTGAGTAGCCATCATTGCATTTGAGAGGTGCTTGAAGAGGCAAGCTGCTGCATCACCAAGTTAGTTGGAAAAAGTGTTTAGTTGGTTTGTAACTTACCATTGCCGAATTGACATGCTTACTTGACCTACTTGTAAGCTACTTACGTAAGCAGCTGAGTCACCTACTTGTTTGAGAAAAAAAAAAAGAAAAAAAAGAAAAAGAAAGAGAATTGGTCGCATTGTGCTTAGCTTGATTAGACCATTTGCAAGTTGATTGGATTGCTTTACATGAGTTACATTGATATTGATTTGGTTTGTATTGGTTTGAGCTTGAAAGACTATATTTGTGTTATAGCCGAATTGAAATCCTTTGTGCTTCATTGTGTTTCATTGGAGTGTAAACACTTGTGAGTGTGTGTGAGAAGAAAAGAAAGGTGAGCTCAAACACTATAGCGAGTGACCACAAGATTGCTTCAGTGACACGTTGATTGCTTGCTTGCTTATTTATTGCATTTAGCTAACTCGTCATTCTTTCTTATTCTGAGCACTCTAGCTATAGGTTTTTTGATTGAGTCTCCGTGATTACTTATCTTATTTGCTTTATTCCACTGCTCTATATATACATTGTGTTTCTGCTAGCTTGTGGACTACATCTTAGTTGACCATTCTGGGAATTGAGTTGATTTGTAATTGAATTGAGGAAGAACTCAATAGTGGTAAAAGGCAGTGAGTGTGAGCACAGTATCGGGTAAAAGCCAATAGAGTGCAAACACGAGTGGAGTGATATAATTGAGTGTAAACACGTGAGATTGTGAGCTTGAGAGGATTTTACATATCGTATTACTTTCTTGTTATTACTGATTTGTTTGTTGAGCTTTGAAATGGCAGGTGCTAGTTTAACCGTCGATGAGAAGCTTGCAGCTATGGATAGAAAGTTTACAGATATGATGGAGAATATGAATGCTGCATTGGAAAGGTTGTCAAAAGTGTAGAGAGTATTCAGTCGGGCAGTGTTCCCAGAGCACCACCACCTCAGAATGTACCACCACCTCATAATGTACTACCACCTCATAATGTACCACCACCTTATAATGTGCCACCACGACGAGTACCACCGCAACATATACCATCAGATGAAGAAGAAGCTGAGAATGACTTTGATGATCTTGATGATGTTGAGGAGAGGTTTCAGCCTAGACAAGATAGGAGGCATGGTAGGGAGTTTGGTAGAGGGTGTGATAGGAGGTTTGATGGGAGACATAATAGGAGGGATAGACGATTTAATGATAGAGGTGCATTTGATGATAGGCGAGGGGATTATGATCGAAGGGGTTATGGTAGACAGGGGGACTTAGATGGAGATCTAGGTAGCATTAAAATCAAGATACCAACCTTTCAAGGGAAGAATGATCCCGAGGCTTATTTGGAATGGGAGAAGAAGATTGAGCTGAGCTGATATTCAATTGCCATCACTACTCAGATGAGATGAAAAGAAAATCAATCTGGCAGCTATTGAGTTTACTGATTATGCCATGATATGGTGGGATCAGCTTGTACCTACTCGGAGAAGAAACTATGAGAGACCAGTTCAGACTTGGGAAGAACTCAGAGGTCTTATGAGGAAGAGGTTCATTCCGAGCCATTACTACCGTGAGTTGTATCAGAAGCTACAACATCTGTATCAGGGTACCAAGAGTGTTGAGGATTACTACACAGAGATGGAAGTTGCCATGATCAGGGCGAATGTAGTTGAGGATGCAGAGGCTACTATGGCACGGTTTCTTGGAGGCTTAAATAGGGAGATTGCCAACATGGTGGAGTTACATCATTATGTTGATTTGGAGGACATGCTTCACATGGCTATCAAGGTAGAGAGGCAACTCAAGAAGAAGGCCACATCCAGATTTGGTACTCAGACTACTTCTACTTGGAAGGGGAAATGGGTTCCGAATGAGAAGCGAGATGGAGGCTTTAACAAGCCTAGAGGTGATTTCAGTGGAGGCTTTAACAAGCCTAGGGCCGAACCTAGTGGCAAGGGAAAAGAGGCTGCAGAATCGAGTAAGCCTAGACCTAAACCTGAGGGTACAGCTACGAGAACTAAGGATGTCAAGTGTTTCAAGTGTTTGGGCATGGGACACTATGCTTCACAATGTCCCAATAGGCGCACCTTAGTGATTGACAAGAGCGGAGATGTGTACTCTACAGATGATGAGGTTGAGGATGAGATGCCGGAGTTAGAAGATGCTAGTGACCACGAGGGAGCTGCATACCCTTTAGATAACTTATCCCTAGTTGTTAAGCGTGCTTTGACAGCACAAGTTGTTGAGGATGAGAGTGATCAGCAGAGGGAGAACATATTCCACACCAGATGTCCGTGTGAATGGTAAGGGTTGTAGTATGATTATAGATGGAGGCAGTTGTACCAATGTGGCTAGCACGGCTTTGATTGAGAGATTGGGGTTGAGTTGCTTGAAGCACCCCAAGCCTTACAAGTTGCAGTGGTTAAATGATTGTGGTGAAGTGAAGGTAACGAAGCAGGTATTATTGAGCTTTACCATTGGGCCTTACACAGATGATGTTCTATGTGATGTGATTCCGATGCATGCGGGTCATATACTTTTTGGGGAGGCCGTGGCAGTTTGATAAGAAGGTGATTCATGATGGGTTCAAGAATAAGTATTCATTTCAACATAAAGGGAAACCCATTACACTATACCCACTTACACCAAAGCAAGTCCATGAAGATCAGGTTAAGTTGCAACTTGAGAGGGATAAAGAAGAGAGAGGGCGAGTGCAAACACTAACTTGGGGGAAACTAGTGAGAGTGTGAAAAATAAGGCCAAGGCCGAGAGTTTATTACCAAGGGAAGTGAGAGTGAAAGTAAGGGGGATACCAAAGGGAGAGTGAAAAGAAGTTTCTACATGGGTGAGGGTGAAGCGAGGAGAGCTTTCAAGACTAGCAGCCTGATGCTATTGTTAGTTTACAAGGAGCCCCATGTTTATTTTTCTAACACTGACCCTTTGCTTCCTATGTCTATTTCATCTCTTTTGCAGGACTACAACGATGTACTGACTGAGGACATTCCTTGTGGGCTTCCACCCATTAGAGGCATTGAGCACCAGATAGACTTCGTACCTGGAGCAGTCATTCCCAACAGGCCATCCTATAGAAGCAATCCTGAGGAGACAAAGGAACTTCAACGGCAAGTGCGGGATTTGATGGACAAGGGGTATGTAAGGGAAAGCATGAGTCCTTGTGCAGTACCAGTGCTTCTAGTTCCTAAGAAAGATGGGACATGGCGGATGTGTGTTGATTGTCGAGCCATCAATAATATAACGGTAAAGTATCGCCATCCTATTCCTAGGCTAGATGACATGTTAGATGAATTGCATGGTTCCAAGATATTTAGTAAGATTGATTTGAAAAGTGGATACCATCAAATTCGCATGAGAGAGGGAGATGAGTGGAAAACCGCATTTAAGACCAAATATGGATTATATGAATGGTTAGTTATGCCATTTGGTCTTACAAACGCACCTAGCACATTTATGAGATTAATGAATCATGTTATGCGTGCATTTATAGGTAAGTTTGTTGTGGTATACTTTGATGACATCTTAGTTTACAGTACATCGATTGAGGAGCATGAATTACATTTGAGACATGTACTTGATGTTTTACGAAAAGAACAACTGTATGCTAACTCTGACAAATGCACATTTTGCATGGATAGAATTGTTTTTCTTGGCTTTGTTGTGAGTGCAGATGGCATCGAGGTAGATGTGGAGAAGGTGAAGGCAATTCAGGAATGGCCTACACCAACTACAGTGACAGAAGTCCGAAGCTTTCATGGCTTAGCGAGCTTCTATAGGAGATTTGTCAAGGACTTCAGTAGCATTGCCGCACATTGACCGAGGTAGTAAAGAAGACAGTTGGTTTTCAATGGGGCGAGGCGCAAGAGCGAGCATTCCAGGATCTTAAAGCGAAGTTATGCAGTGCGCCCATTTTGGCACTACCCAACTTCGAGAAGACATTTGAAATTGAGTGCGACGCATCAGGGTTAGGTATTGGAGCAGTTCTTATGCAAGAAAAGCGGCCAATAGCCTATTTTAGTGAGAAGCTGAATGGAGCAGCTTTGAGGTACCCCACGTACGACAAAGAGTTATATGCGCTTGTGAGAGCACTTCAGACGTGGCAGCACTACTTGTGGCCTAAAGAGTTCGTGATCCACACCGACCATGAATCATTAAAACACTTGAAGGGTCAAGGTAAGCTGAATAAGCGACACGCAAAATGGATGGAATTCGTTGAGTCATTTCCATATATTATACGCTACAAGCAAGGTAAAGAAAACATCGTGGCCGATGCATTATCTCGCAGGTATGTTTTACTTACTTCAATGCATGCACGGATGTTGGGATTTGATTTGATTAAGGAACTATATGAGTGTGATTCTGATTTTGGTGAGATTATTGTTGCTTGTGCAAAGTCATCTTTTGGAAAGTTTTACATTCATGACGGTTTCTTATTTAAAGCGAACAGGTTGTGTGTTCCTGCTTGTAGTATGCGTGAGTTGCTTGTGAAAGAAGCGCATGGGGGAGGTTTGATGGGGCATTTTGGGATTACTAAGACTTTAGCTATTTTACATGAGCACTTTTATTGGCCTAAAATGAAACGTGATGTTGAGCGTATTTGTGATCAGTGTCTAACATGTAAGCATGCTAAATCTAAATTAATGCCACATGGTTTGTATACTCCTTTGCCTGTACCTAGCGAACCTTGGGTTGATATATCGATGGATTTTGTGTTAGGTTTGCCAAGGACAAAGAGGGGTAGAGATTCAATCTTTGTTGTAGTTGATAGATTTAGTAAAATGGCTCATTTCGTTGCATGTCATAAAACCGATGATGCTACAAACATTGCAGATTTATTTTTCAGAGACATAGTGCGACTCCATGGTATACCTAGGAGTATTGTATCTGATAGAGATGTTAAGTTCCTTAGCCATTTTTGGAAGGTGTTGTGGGCTAAACTAGGCACCAAACTATTGTATTCTACCACATGTCACCCACAGACTGATGGACAAACGGAGGTAGTTAATAGGACTTTATCTCAATTATTGCGCACTATAGTTGGTAAGAATTTGAAGAGTTGGGAAGATTGTTTGCCATTTATTGAGTTTGCATATAATCGTAGCATTCATTCTTCTACATCATTTTCACCTTTTGAGATTGTTTATGGTTTTCAGCCACTAACTCCATTGGATTTGTTACCATTACCTATTGATGAGCATACAGGGTTAGATGGCAAAAGGAAGGCTGATTTGGTGAAGCATATCCATGAGAAGGTAAAAGAGCACATTCAACGAAAGAACGAGCAATACGCTTCTCATGCAAATAAGGGAAGAAAACGTGTAGTCTTTCAACCTGGTGATTGGGTTTGGGTACACATGCGTAAAGAGAGATTTCCCGAACAGCGTAAATCCAAGCTACAATCGAGAGGAGATGGACCTTTTCAAGTCTTGGAAAGGATCAATGACAATGCATATAAGCTGGATTTGCAAGGTAAGTACAACGTCTCTGCTACTTTTAATGTTTCTGACTTAACTCATTTTGATGCAGGTTCAGATTCGAGGTCGAATCCTTTTCAACAAGGAGGGAATGACATGAGTCCAACCACACCAGAGACATTACAGGATGCAGCTAACAACTTGGAAGAACCCATGCAGTTGCCAACAGGGCCAATCACACGCCAAAGAGCAAAGAAGATCAGAGAGGCCTTTGCGGGACTAGCTCAGAGCTATGTGACCAGTTGCAGCAACCAAGTCAAGTGCACACCAGAGACACATATGGGCATAACCAGAGAGGTCCCCAAGCTATTTCATTTGACCCAGATCAGCTCAGACTGAAGCATAGCAGAGCAGCTTCAGCACCAGCACCCTTTTGACCCGATTTCACCCATTTTGGGACTATGTTGAATTCGGCCAAATGGGGGCATTTTTGTCATTTGTGCTCGACATTTTGACTTTATTTATGATGTAATTAGCATGGTTGACTATGCCATTAGGCTTAATTATGCTTAGATTTGTACTTAGCCGGAAGCACGTCAATTTACTATGCATGTAAGCACCTCAATTAGCTTAAGTGAGATTAGCTTCTAATCTTTGTTTTAAGTTTATTTAGGTGCAAAAGGACCTTAATGGTCGTGGTTGAGGTGCTTGACTTAGGGCTTTTGGTAATTTTAGCTCTAGGGTCATTTTAGCCTTTTTACTCTTTGTAACCCTAACTAATAACTTCTTTGTATTTTTCAGGACCAACGTAATATACAGAATTTTGAAAGAGAGAAAAGCTTGAGCTTTCCATGGCTATGGCCAAAACCTTGTTGAGGGAGGGATTCCCCTTTTCAAGTTCAAATTGACTTATCTAAGCTTGGCAACTTAGTGGCGTCTCCATTGCTAGCAAAATACAATCTGATTTCATGCTTGTGGTTATCATGGACGTGAGTTTCATGGTGGTTAGGGGCTGATCTTGGTTGGGTTTTGTTCCTACAAAATCAGTATTCAAAGTTCTTGGGGTTTTGAGAAAGATGCTTGGGGTTTGCTTGGTTTCCAACCCAAGTGAGTTCTTGTCAGGGCCCTAAGCGCTTCACTTGGCCCAATCATGAAAGATTCACAAGCCTTTGAAGACTTTAAGATTTGACATTTTTGTATTTCGCTTTTAGTGGGCATTGTTGTCTTATGCCTTTAGGTTTCTTTTGTAAACCTATTTAACTTGTTTTCTTTTTCATTTGGATTCACGATTTGAGAAGAAACATTGAAGCTTTTATGCATTTAGCTTTGGCATGGCCGAACTCTTGTGAGGAGATTATTCTCATTTCAAGTTTAAATCGACTTATCTAAGTTGAGGCAAGCTTCTAGTGCGTCTCCACTGTGCAAAACACTGTTTTCATGTTTTGAGTTATCATGGGCAATGTTCATGATGGTTTTGGGCGATCTGGATGTGTTTTGTTATTAACAAATCATGATTAAGGTTCTTGGGGCTTAAGGAAAAATACTTGGGTTTGCTTGGTTTCGCATCCTAGTGAGTTTCTTGTCATTTGGTATCAGAGCTAATGGTAAGGTCCGATTTCCTATCTTTATTCATTGTCTGATCTGTTTTAATTATTTGTTTCCTTATAGTCCTTGTTTCTGGTTGTTGGATCTTGTTTCTTGAGTTTTGTATTTCTGGGTTAATATTTTATTCTAAATCTTTCTGTCAAATCGGGTTTTTATTGTGTATTCATATCCACTTCGTCATTATTATTGATTTTTCAGATCTGAATTTTTATGTGTTCTTCATATCAGTTCATTCTTAACATTTTTATTATTTAGCCTATGTTGAAGAAATAAGCATTTTCTTAAGCGGCTGTGTGATTTATTTCTAAAAACCTAGTGAATCATTTGAGGAAAAAAAAAAGGAAGAGAAAAGAAAAATGAAAAGAAGCTAGATCAGGTTCATCCTAAGGAATAACATTTATACCAGACACTGAACGAATTAGATTTGAATTCCATTTCATATCAGACTTGAACATCAGTTAGTTAATACTTAGCATTTTTTTTAAGGCTTGAGTGATGGGGATCACTTGAGCCCAAAAAAAAAAAAAAAAAGAGTAAAAAAGTCCAAAAAATTGAGTTTGTTCCATATACTATTTGGGTGTCCGTGGAGGGTAATTCATCAAAATTCTTTTGGGCACCAATTTTCTCCCGAAAAATCGCATACGACCGTGAATTTGCATTGCTTATTTTATTCTCATCATGCTAATTTGTTATTTTCTTATTCCAAATACTCTAGATTTAGTATCATTGATTGAGTCTTCGTCATTGCTATTCTTATTCGCATTTTCCACCTACCCTATATACATTATTGGATCTTTCTATTTCATGATGGC